>JAOWAP010002922.1:0-15348 GCA_028565235.1 Hypoxylon lenormandii
CCGATCTACCATAAACCAAACAGAGGACCGCCGCAGTCTCTACCTGCTCCTCGGACCATTCCTTGCTCTTGCCGATGACGATCTCGTGCCATGCTTTAAAACTCGACCGCGGTTCCAAGTAACTAGAGGTGCCTTCTTTGATAACTTTGTCGTACGGATTACCCGCCCACTTCACCTCTCTAACTTGGCCCCTGCGGAAAAAGATAATGAAATCATGGCCACCCATGCTCAGTGGAACGTATAATAATCCGGCGATGACAGAGAAGCCGGGAGGGTAGCGAAGGTCGGGAAAATCAGCACGGATATCTTGCGTGGTCAAGACGGAAGTAAACCTCCTCAGGCGCAAGTACTCCAACATAGCCAGCGCTTCCTGAGACTGCTCAATCTTTCCCAGTACTTTAGTCTCGCCCCGGATAGACAGCATACCAAAGTCTGCGTCAAATAGTTGTAATAAGTCACTGGATGAGGCAGTGATATAACCCGAGGGGTTCTTGTCGGTCGGCATGGTGTTGATGAGCTTCCTCGCTTGCAGGCGACTCGCATACGAGAGTCTCTCTATATTACGCGACGCCGTATCGCCCACCAGCCGACATAGCTTTCGGATCGGAAACGGGACCCGCATTCCCTTAGAACCGTAACTATGGCACGCAATAAGTCCCCATAGTTCATTGAACGCGTTAATGGAAATGGACATAGAGGATCGCACAGCCATATTAGCAAGGTATTTGAGATGGATCGGGGACATGGCGCGAAGGTACGCATGGCTAAGATCAAGCGGCCGTTCCAAGTCATCCGAAGACCGGCAAACAAGCCTTGCGGATTCCAATTCTCGGTCGTAAAGCAGGCGGACTTTGTTTAACTTATAGAGGTCGCGTGCCTGTTTCGGGATATCAGAGGCTGGGAAATGTAGTCCGTAGTATAAATCACGCGTCTGAGCCGGGTCAACTAGCTCGGTCACAACCTTTCCGTTGAACGCCGCATCGAATTGGTAGATCATAACCCGATGAAAACCAGTCAGCTCCTTCACGATGCCCACCAATATTTTAAGAAATTGGGCCAGGGTCGGCGCGGATGCTAACTGTTCTTGAACTTGTGACATTATGTCAAACACCTGCATAGAGCCAGCCTCGCCCCTTTTCTTACGTGCGCTCCTGAGTATCCTGAGAGGCCGGCTGCTTGTTTCTGTGCTCTCGTGTAATTCCTCCGTTGTTGGATTTTGGCAAAGCGTATCCTCGGGCTCTTCTGGACTCAGCTCACCAGGCGGCCGAAGAGGATGTTCCTGGTCGTCTTCGATTTCAAACTCGCAGATGATCAGGTCGGGATGGCTATCATTAACATGTATGGCACACCAGAGCTTGATAGATTTCCTCTGAGGCGGCCGTATAGATATACTAAATACATCAGGCCCATTAGTAGCAGGATCGGCCTCATCATCCTGGATGAAGTCGATGTGGTCGAGCAGGTTTTCAGTCTGCTCCTCGGTCAAAATCTCGGTGAAGCTTTCGAGCCGAAACAGCTCCTGCGGGGAGAAGCCAATGATTTTCTTCGAGTTTTCACTCACGCACCGAACGGAAAGCCGGCCGTCCGTTTCCTCCCTCAAGGCGACAAGGAGGCCGAAGGCCTGCACAGCACCGGGGGTGTGAATTGGCTCATCCTCACATCGCTGCAGAGTACTATCCCGGCCAGTTATAACAGCATGACCTTCATCTGTCATCACGTGACGGAAACGAACTGTCATGAGCGTATCGTTGGTTTCGGGAGACTTTCGCCCAGAAGAACCACCGGTGCGGCTCTCTGCCGTGGTTAGAGATGCACTTTCCTTCGTCTTGTCGGATACGTCTGAAGATGCATAGTTGAAGAGCGGCAACGGCCCAGACGACGTAACACGTTCCAACTTGGGCGGCTGGCTATCTTTTGAATTGGAGGTCGCATCATTCCTATTTGGTTTCCCTACGCCGTCTCGTTCCTTCGGTGACCCTAAGGTCGACGGGCTGGAAGGAAGAACAGTCTCGACCCTTTTCCCTGTTGGGGTGCGAGGAATGCTCGTCCGTCGTCGGCCGTCCCAGGTCGACTCCCTTCGTGGCACATAATCTTGTTTGGCTAGGTTCCGTGTTAACGTCGACTCCGGCTGCGACTGGTCGACGCTAATGACGGAACGGATAGGAAATACTCTATCAGAAGGGTCCGCAGCACTGCCTGTGTTTGCGCTGTAGCCGAGCTCATGATCGGAGCTTGCGCCCCAGGACAAGGGGATGCTAAGGGCTCGACCTCGTAAAACATGGGTATTTGTAGCTGAAAGGGGTTCTGCGGCGGCGACGTGGGCGTTACCGACGAGTGTAGGCAGGTTCGCCGGCTTCTCATTGCTATTCGGATCGGAGGACGTCTGCGGAGGGGCTTCTGTGTGACCGTCGGGCTGTAATCCGTGTCGAGAAGACTCGTTTATAGGATGGTCAGCGGGGTCGGGATGGTTAGGTTGGTTTGCCCAGTCTTGGGGCGACTCCATGCTATTGTGATATTAAGTGCGACGACCTAATAGTCGCGCTCAGTTGACCATGACCAAAAAGAAAGAAAGGAAATGTCCTCCAGAGAACCAGCCTGATGCTTAATTTGGTCCACGCGCAGCTACTCCCAAGCATTTGTACGTGCTGCTTCCCATAGACGTGTGATGTTTAGGGTTAGCAGCCTGAGCTAGGGGTGAGACTTCTAATGAGCAGCAAAATCACATAGACTCCTCACAAAATAGGTAAAGCCTAAGAGTGGGTTTGGAGGGAGACAGGAGAAGGAGAAGCAAGCCACGATACGTAGATCCCTTCCGTGGTGATTATAGGACGATACGAGAAAATAAATAGAGAATAATTATAGGTATACTAAAAGGATCGAGTATCGATAATTGGAATTGGAGTATTCAGTATCGGAATTCTAGAATGGCAATCCGCGGTGGTGGGTCAGCGCAGCGATATGTTGGGAGTCGGGACGAGGCGCTGATCCCTGCTGTCGCCACTACTAGGTAGTAGGTACTAGATCAGGTCCAAATGATGAATTTTTTTTTTAAAAGGGATGGATATCGTTGACATCATTTAAGATTGCCTAACGGCAACTAGAGCCCTTAAAGAGATTTACCCCGATTGACCCCCATTTAACCTATTATTAGCATCCACGCTGCCATGTACCCACGGTATTCAGTATCCACATGCACTTAACCGGTATAGTACCTACGTATGTAGTACCTAGGAGGTAGTGTGAGGTACGTGTATGTAAGTCTTAAAGTTGCAAACAACAATCAATTGCGGTTGAATGCCATACCCAACCCTTTTATGCGCTTTGTTAACTTTTTTTAACCATATCAAAGAAGCTTTTCTCTGTAACAATGCCTCTTGTTGTCTGGTGATCTAATTCGATCCTTGAATTGTTCTTGATGAGCCCAACAGCGCCGAATCTATAAATTCTATTTGGACGACCTGTTTCTACGCATGTTTCTAGCTAACTTCGAAAACAACCGAGGCAAATATCCAAACCACAGGTAAGCTTTTATTAACTCCGACTTCAAAAAAAACAATCTTCAGCAACCAGATCCAAGATGATGGACGTCGACGTCGACTGCAGCGCTCCTCTTACATACGTGTACACTTCAGATCAACTGCCAGGGGTCCTTTCTTCCAAACGCAAGTCTTCGGCCTCTAGCCAAGTGATTCCGAAGAAGAATCATCCCCAAGGCAATTGGGCAGCTGACAAAACCCCGCCTAGTTCCGTCGATTCCGTCGATTCCGTTGACGTTGAAATGACCGATACTCTTGAAGACTCTAGTCCAGTTCAACACCCGAGCACTGACATAGATATGATAGATGCAATTACTCAAGATGAGATTGCAACATCAGTGCCGGAAGACTTGGAGCAACGGGAGGCCCCCAAGACCTATCACGATCCTAACGATGTGGACATAGACATTTTCGATATACCAGCAACGGAAGCCATCACTCACGTCGAACAAACTAGGACTCCCTCCACCTTTGAGACCGAGGTTATCGGCCTCTTGGATAAAAACAAGATCCATTCTATCACTTTTAAGGACGGCCGACTTAAGATACGCTTTCAAGAAACCGCTGTCCTCACAGCCGTATAACGGCAGGCCCGTTGATTCTTTCGGTATAGTATGGTATAGTCAAATATCTGGTCGTCGGGCATAGCGTTATAAATCTTCGAATTTATTTATATTCTATTTTCTAGTCCCTGGCAAGCTTTTCCTGTCCATGAGAGATTCAAACTTGTTTACTTGAGCGAAGGTATTCGTTTAAACTTCAAAGGCTACCTATTAGATATTAGATTTAAAAACTTTCTTGATGTTATAGAATTACATTCAGGACGTTCTAGTAGAGCCGACAAGAACTCGGTGCAGGGGACCCTTTTTTTTTTTTGGTCTAGATGGGGAGGTCGGCCCGTCGTCGACCGGGAAGCCGACTTACATTGAATGGACGGAGACGGAATTAAAGATGCCTTTTTTTATTTTTACTTAGAATAAGAATAATTGTGTTGTTACATGTGCCGAGCAAATTTTTCCATCTGGATAAACTCGAATGAACGACTCAAGAGGGGATAGACATATCTAGGTTACCTATGTAGGTAGCAACAAATTGCAGCTCTCAATGGGGAAAGATGTTTTACCCAGAAACTGGCCAGCGGGAATTCCGTATCTCTCAGGGCCTTCCTACGCACCGCATATCACGAAATCCCAATACCAGGTCACCAAAACCAAGCCCCCCGACCCTGTCACCGATATCCCCCGTGATTTTCCTCGGGGGCCCTCGTCTCTCGTTAGAATTGTCCCTATTCGGGACCCTTCTCACCCTGCAAACGGGCAGGCCGGCCTGTTCGCGACAAAACATCTCGCTCCGGGATCCCTTATTCTTCCGTATTACGGAATAGCGCACTCTTCTGTGCTGCCGCACAGTTTAGCCCATGAGCAGTCAGACTATGATCTGTGGTTGGATCGTGACGCACAACTTGCGGTTGATGCAGAGAAAGCAGGCAACGAAGCCCGCTTCGTTAATGATTTTAGAGGAGTTGCCGCTCGGCCGAACTGCGAGTTTAGGGAATGCTGGGATTCGAGGAGAGGCGAAAGGTGCATGGCCGTCTTTGTCTTGCCTGCTGGTAAGAACGGAATCAAGAAGGCGGTCGTAGGGATCGGAAAGGGCGAAGAGCTTCTTGTAAGCTACGGGAAAGGATTCTGGGGCAAAAGAAGACATGAAGGCGAGGGCGAAGGCGAAGGTGAAGGCGGAGACGGAGACATGTTGGAGGGTCATAACCCTTAACCCTTGATTACCAGCTATTTACTTTACGAGATCGCCTACTTAGCACTTGGTATATGAATGGCACGTATGTATGTCCCAACTATTCCCACACCAACAGGATATCTAGAAATCATCTGTAAGAATGAGAGTTTTATTGTGATGTGAAAGTTCAGTCTTAGAGGTAAGTATACTGGCTGACTGGGAGCATTACTCCTTCAGATTGACCACTGATCTACCTCGTTCTAAACTCTTGAGAAACTAAATTCAATATAGAATGGAAGCCAAAGTTCTGAATCATCCCTCCTCAGCTATATATACCTATATATACCTATGTATGTATAATACAGTCAGTCTATAGATACATTGTAGTATAAAAGACCCAGTGCCAGCCCAACATGGTAGTCGTTATGATCACGATCACATAGGGTCTCTAAGAGTGAGATGCAAATGATTAAGGGAACTTTAATACATATTTACATATGTACATAATGTAGGTAGTTTTCATTCAGACTTTATCTAAAGGCAGGTATCTAGAGTACCAAGAGTCCTTTGATAACTCTAGGCTCACGGCTTGTATTACAGGTGCAGGTATTGGTTATCCATATTTGTAGGTTTGTCGCAGGGGAAAGTACCTAAGGGAACGTACATACCTTGTATGTGGGTGTAGGCACCTGGGCAGTTAGTACTGTGTCACACTGTGAAACCAGACCCCGACGGGGAACAAGAAACTACCTAAATTAAAAATTTGGCGAAACACAATCCCCGCAAAATTCTTTTTCCAACTCCCTCTTCCGCCGCCACACCTGATTTGATCCCGTCAACACGAAACTTTTTCCCGTCTCCGAGGGATTGAAGAAATTCGGTGTCGATCGCGCAAAAACGGCTGGAAAATCCTTGGGTTAAAAAGAGACATATCGGCAGATCAGGTTCTTCCTCCTCCGCTTCTGGGCAAATCCGGAACTCGTTCATCTATTTTCCATCCCCATTTTATTGGGAAAACCGTCGCGCAGGTATGTTTAGTCCATTCAAATTATATATCCCCTTATTTTTCCCCTTTTTCGCTTGTCCCATTTCCCGTCCATTGTCGCATTTCGAGATGGAGCAATCATGTTCTCTGCGCTCTCGTCGGCGCTATACCATGTGCCAATGGACCTCACAGGCTGGAATGGTTCACGATCACGGCTATAAAGACATAGATTCTATCCATGTCTCCAGCGTCGCTGTTGATTATATGTAATTCTAATATTTCTCTAGTCGCAGATAACGAAGCAACACAGACTGCGATACTGCGCGACCATTGCCATCACCTATTCAAAAGTGCATCACCATAAATCGTCAGGCTTTAGAGAAGAAGGCGAGACGGCTTGTTACTGTCGCGTCAATACGCCATCTAGAATTGATTCCACGCGCAATAAAGACCCCAACTGTGTGAAGGGCCGTATTAAGCTGTCGCGTTAGTATTGGTACTGGTATTGGCATCCACTTCGTAGCGCTCGACGTGTCTAAGAGCGACCTAGCCATCATGCCCGATATAGATCCAATGCTCGAGGACCCTAAACCTGAAGCGCGGGACGAAGCTCTTGACATACAACAGTATCCCATCCCTACTGCCGATGGCCAAGATGGCACACCGGTGCCATATCCCAACTCACATGCAGATCAGCAACAGGACCAACCCGAAGCAATCGGAACGTCACCTCGTCAACAAGATGTGCGACCATCCATTACGAGCGCCGAAGAGCTGCGAATTGCTGCTCAGCTGAGCCAAGATCTCAGCCAAGGCATGCCCCCCATGCTCAGTCCTCACGACGATTCGAATATCCTCCGCAACGTGCTGGCCCAGTCTGAACCTCATGAACCTCAACTTCAACAGCAGGGCGACCAGTTGCAGCAAGGCCAGCTACCGGAACACAGTCATCATATCCAGGAACAACAAGCTGAACATTTGACTCCAGACGATCAGTCCTTGAACACACACGACCCTACGGCTGCCCATCATGAACAGCCCTTACATCAAGAACAAGCTTTGCATCACGAACAGCCTCTACACCATGAGCAGCCTCTGCATCATGAGCAGCCTTTACATCATGAGCAACCTCTACACCACGAGCAATCCCTACAACACGACCACCCTCTACATCACGAACAGCCCCATCAATACTTGCCTGACCAACACCAGTCGGAACACCAACATATGTCTCTAGCGCCACAGCAGCAACACCCACAACTTCAACCGCATCTGCAACCACATGGCACAATGGAGCAGATAGCGCAGCACTACGCAGCTCAAGCTACAGCCATGCCAGACAGCATCCCGCCTAGGAAACGATCAAAGGTGTCTCGCGCCTGCGATGAGTGTCGTAGGAAGAAGGTGAAGTGCGATGCTGTTTCAGAGAACGGTGACGAGCCCTGCTCCAATTGCCGCCGTTCTGCCATCCGCTGTCTCTTCAGCCGAATCCCCCAGAAGCGTGGCCCCAGCAAGGGCTATATTAAGGAGCTAGCAGATCGAATCCATCATATCGAGGGGAAGTTAGCAAGCGAGGGGAATGGGGGAAGTGTAGATAGCAGCCTGGCCGAATTGCTGAATGGGGCCAGGAGAGAATCAGCCGACATATTCGGTTCATCTGGGCCGCCGGAGGAAAACAGCCGCAAGAGGCCGTATTCTAGTATATCTGGTGCCGAATTTGCGACACCCACCAGTTCGCGTCAGGCAACATGGAGTTCTGAACCGCGACCAATCCAACCCTACCAAACTCCCTCCGGAAATTCCAAAGCACCCTACTCTGCTAATGGATTGGCACCCCAACCTCTGCCAAAACCTGGTTCCGACACACCTTCCCGTCCTCCAGCTGTCATAGATACAGTGCCACTCGAGCTCAACCATAATGGCCCGACCCGGGAACTAGATGAGGAGGCTTATAGTGGCTACCTCAATGTCGTCCATCCGTGTTTTCCCTTGCTTGCGGCCAGCAAAGCACGTGTCGAAGAGCAATTGACGCAGTGTCCGCCTCTCCTCCGGGATGCCTTCGTGGAAGCCCTGTACGGCACCATGCAATCTTTTGTATCCGTTCCGGGTCTTTACACCAATGGTGATATTGGCTCTGCGACGCGGTTGATTACGGACTGGGAATCGGACTCAACCCCGCGTACATCAGTTATGAATCTCGTGCATCTTCAGGCGCTGATCCTAATAGCTATCTCGACTGATAATTACGGCCCGCCTTCATTGAAGGGCGAACATGGCGGCCCTTCTAAGGCATCTATTTTGGGACGCGCTGTGGGATTGGCTTACTCGATGAGGCTTCACGTTTCGGGTCTCGAGACCAACGCTGAGATCCAGCTCGAGCCTGATTCGAACGAGAACATCGCGATTCGAGCTTGGTGGACGCTAATTATGTTGGATCGTTGGAACGCTATTGGAACCGCAAGTCCTCTATTCATCCCGAACGACAGCGTGGTGATTCTTCCCAGCCTGGATTCGGTCCTTGGGGAAAATGTATACCATTTAGCTCGTAAGTCCCTCTTTTGGACGTCCTAGGACTTGGATGCTAATCATGAAAGGGTTGTCGAATATCTTGGGCTATTTTGCGCCGGTTTCCTTGGCCCCCCCAAGAGTTCTTTCTCCCGACTCTGGCGCCGCTCCGATTCTGAGTTCCTTCTTTAACCTCTCTATCGAGCTGTTCCGGGAGGTGCTTCCGCAAAGTATCACCCCCTCGACTCACCCCATACTACATATGGTCTACTGGCATTGCAGATTGCTAGCATATCTCTTCCAGACCAACGCGAATTCCACCGATATCCTGTGGCCGTGCAAGGAGACCGTGGGCCTTTTACTTACCAACACACAACTGCTCAGCCCGTTAAACCACCATTTTTTCTGCCTGACGGCGCTCTCGCTGGTTGAGCTCGTTAGGGTCGAGAAGACACGCGAAGAGGCAACCTTCCTGTTGAGGCAGCTTCTCGACTCAAATCTCGCCCCGTCCACTTGGGACGCAGTCATCAGGGACCACATCTCGGAGCATATCCGACCCTCTACTGCACAAGCGACCGCGAATCAGAGCCTACAGCATCTTGCCGACTTGGCTACCGCGACGGAAATTGACTCCGCTAAGCTGGAGAAGAGTTTAGACCTCGCGTCGCTTAGAACAAGTGATAATTATAGCGACGTCGGGTTTGACCCTCGAAAGCTAACCCAAGCTGGGTACTTGAATGCCCTAGCAGAAGGTCGCACGTCGGCGATGCGGTAGAACAAGCATTGGGTTGGTCCTGTATATAGATGTAGGTATATCTCCTTAATGAATTAGCACTGCCGTGCTCTAACATCCGTCAGATTCCTCCCAATCGTCCCTTCGCGCTTTGCGACACGCACCCGCTGTTTAATCCACACTTGATTAGGGAATGTTGATTTATGTCATTCCCAGGAGGACTGCGGAGTGATAATCCATCTCGAGCATATGTCGCATACTAATTATTTCACATATATTTCGTTCGGTGGCATGTTGTTGCAAGCAAGCTACAAGTGCCCTAATGGTTTAGGGAAAGAGAAAGGTTCACGCCCTCCTAGTCGCCAATGATTTGTCATTGGAGCACTATACTTGGATCGGGTTTTCCTCAAACTACGTTACGGGGGAACAAGATGCGACTTGTTGGCTAAAAAGGGCGATGAACTGGGTTGAACGGTGCGGATATATCGTCCCTTTCCCTGTCTCCTGTCAGAGACTGACCGAGTTGTACCATTAGTTACGAGCGCTATTCGGTCTCTCTTGGTAGCACTTTTGTTGTTTCGAGCTGTGTCACGAGAAGCCCAGTTGCCAACAAAGAGCCGAACAAATCCATCCTAATTTGGCTACCATACCGATGGTGTAATAGAATAATATTTACAAAAAAAAATATACCTACAGTACCTAGGTAGGATACCGCCAAATCACCAGTGTATAAAGACCGGAACATGAAGACTAGGTACGCATGGTTGTACGACAAGGGGCACGGGCGTGACCTCGCTATTGGTATCCAATATGAAGCCTACCTACGTGACAGCTTTCGCTGGACTTCAACCTTAAGAATTTATAGCTGGGGATTGGCCAAGACAAAATTGTCTGGCTCTGATGTATCATAAGCAGGAAACATTGCATACATCAAGTACACCTGCATGTTCGGTTCACCAATCATATCGTATCAAATACCCAAAGAGGCAAGTAACGTCCTCAGGTACCATAACTGAGAACTGACACCTGATATTGGACCTACATGTGGATGATACCATATGTAGTAATAAGATAGACACAGGGAAACAGTATACTTAGGGCTCGGTACCTACCTGGTATTCTCTCATCTCTAGATATGCTCAGCTTTTCTCTATCAACACAATACGCCAGTCCGTCATAAGAGACGCTTGGATGCTCGTAAAGTACTCGCACAATGTAGGTCACACTCGGAGGTCTCCAAGCAAGCGTAAGTCCGTATAGCCCGCATAGATTGGGTACCTGTGAAGGACCATCTGCACAGCAGGAAACGCAATGAAGGCATCCAATGCTATAAGCAAAACCTGGCTACTTACTACGCCACGTGTTTCGAATGCTACCCTACCTCCAACTACCAGTATCCTCTCTCTAAGGATGGCCTAGCAGGAAACGAGCCTGCTGGCAAATGTTGAACAGGGCCAGCGGTGATCTTCTCGTAGTACCCGATGCGGACATTTGGGTATTGCCTGAGTCAACTTGCATCGACTGTCAACCATCGACCACGGTAGACGTGCTCACGATGGAGGCCTCCAACTAATTAATAACGCGGGTGGAGTTCTTTCGTCCATAGTCGCCCATTGGGCGAGCGTGACAACGTCATACGAGGGGGCGGAGGGGATTTGTACCACGGAGTATAGAATTATTTGTATTTTTCAAGAAAGAATTCTGTGTTAACTAATATCAAACTTGTATTGGCCTACCCCGTAGTATCAAATAGGGGCACAGCGAGGTAAGCTAAGAATATATCTACCTGCCTACCTGCTTACCTAGCACCGAGTATATTCTCAACTGTCTTACTACGGCTTCTCATAGTAGAAAATGAAAAGAATAAGAAAAGGGCGTACACAGTTTGTTGTCGTGTAGGACACACAAATTAGGAATTTTTCTTCCTCCTCTTCTTATTATCCACCATTTGCCTAAAAGTGGTTTCAGGGTCTGCCGATCCTCCACAACTCCTCCACAATCTCCAACAAGCAGCGCCTCTTGCGAGAATTTAGGGGCGAATCAACGCAGAAGGTCATCCCTCCATCATTCGACTCTATGCGCCTTCTAATGGTACCATTATGTCGTCACTAATGAAACTTCTTCCTCAGTCTCAGTAAAAAAAAGACTTATTAGATACATGTCTTTCTTTTTTTTCTTCCCTTTTTTACCCCCCCTTTAACTCTCTCCACATCGTATAAATATAGGTGACCGCCCTCCCTCTTCGGCCGTTTCCTTTGCCTCTCTAGTCCGTCTTGGAAGCCCGTCATGTTCCACCACGATTCTGGGCGTTTTGTCTCTCCCTCTCACCGACTCGAGAGATCAACCAGCAGTGACACACACTCGTAGCCTTCTGGATTCCCTCCTTGACCTTCCCTTTGCAACGACCGGTTCGACGCCGAGCTGGCTTGTGTCCGTTTGGCGTTCCCATGTCTCCCTCCGCTGCGGAAACCTTTTGAGGACCCTTCCCATTATTTTCACTCGGTATTACTGTGCAAAATCGGCCCCCATCTCGGCACGACCCGCTTAGCTCCATTTCGGTCCATTTCGGTACACCGCGACATCGGCTGCAGGAACCTAAGGAACCCAAGGACCGCGAGACGCGCGCTACTGTGGACTCGTCAAATCTCTTGCTTCACCTACTATGTATGTACTGCTTAGCTTGCCCAACCTACCAACTTGCTTACCTGCGCCTGCGTCTGCGCCTGCGCCTATGCTGTACCTAGCATGGATCTGTCATCCCCTGTATCCTATCTCCTTGTCCTTGTCCTTGGCCCTGGGAACCCCCATCTTTACGGAGCCTCTTCACCGCGGCTACCAGGGGAGCCTTGTACGCTTCCCCCTCCTCTCCCCCCTCTCCTCCCCCGTTAGAGTCGCAAGCAGTCAGCTGATCGACGCATGGGAAAGCGTTCCGCGTCGCTATAGTTGAACTGTTAATATTATAATTGCGGCTATATCTGAATAATATACCGAAACAGGCAAGTATATACCGTGCCGGGGACCCAGGACAACGAAGACAGAATCGTGACATTATCCCGCAGCGAGCGTCTCCAATTAGTCCTTCCACCCCCCTTTTTTTTGCCTTTTCTAACCGATGTACCCAAACGCCTTCTCTAGGCATGCCCTCTACTTCTAATCTATGTGCAGAAAACAAGGTAGTTTTTTCTTCTTTTGAAACAGACCGCCTCTCTTTCGCACACTCTCGGCCCGTTGAGGGTCTGGGGTCTAGAAGTTTGGAACAAAGGGACGAAACAATGTACGCTGATGAAGCAAATATGTACGATTTGGAAACGAGAAAAAAAGACGAGTTTCATGCTGTGCGAGCCGCCCCGTATCGAGCCGCCCATACGAGAGACTGAAGAGATCGCGAGGGAAGAAAAAAAAAAGAATTTCAAAGAGCAATATGTCCCCCCTTTCCCAACGCCTTTCCGGAGACCGGTAGTGCCCACAACTCTGCCATCCAAAAAGACAAATGCCCGTCTTCCACACCCCCCCTCCAAAGAGATTTTTTTATTTTAGCAATTCCGCGCCTTTGTCCGTTTGATGAGAAGGGCCATTGATTGACCAGATGAGAAAAGACATGAGCGGGAAAGGAGCGAAAAGAGCCAATATTTCCCTGAGGGGTATACGATCAATGGATTTAACAAATTTAGTCATAAAGCGCGTGGTATCATAATTGAGAAGACATGATGCAGCGCAGAAACAATCGAAACGCTTGGAACTCCGTTATTAGGGACCTCGTCAAGGGGCTGGTTTAAGCAGTATCCCACAGGCCGGAAGCAACAGGGTCCGGCGAGTGCGTGATGCCATCGGTGAAATTATTCATACTCCAGTAAGAGTCGTCATCGACGAGGGGGAAGACGGAACTGCTGTCGTCGAATGATGACTGGTTGGAAAGCATCTTGCTTGCGGCCGCGGTGCCCTTGAACTGATCAAAGTCTAGGGCGCTCATATCGTTGGCAGGCAGCATGCTTTGCTGCATGCCGAGGTAGCTGCTTGCCGTGTTGCCGCGAAAGCTGTCGAACTGCGAGTCGCCGCCGAACTTAGGGACGAAGTCTTCCGTCTCGGATACGTCGCCCGAGTTGGACGTCAGCGTCGGTTCCGTGGAACCGCCAAAGTCGAGTCCCATGAACGACTGGGTTTGGAAACTCGACGGCGTCAAATTTTCGCCCTTGAGCTCCAAGCCATCGTACTGCGTCCAGTCGACCGAGGTCGCGCTCAGACCCGCGCTGAACATGGGCGGCTCGTAGTCAGAGATGCTGAATAAGTCGAAGGATGACGAGTAATCGGAGTAGCGGATGCTCGAGAGATCCAGCGGCGGCAACTGGCCATTAAGGTGCTGGAAGGACGAGTTGCCTTCAATCGAGGGCGACGCCTGCTCGGATTTGGCCATCCGCGACTCCCGATCAGGAGACGTCGAGCCGGTGGTTCGGGAAGAGCGGTCGACGGACTTGGTGCCCAAGCTACTTGCGCTGTTCGTCCTGTGCATGGCCGACCCGCGGTTTACAGAGTAAGGACCGCTCTTCTGCGAAGCCTTCGTGTGCCTCGGCGGAGGCTTGTGGTGCCCGTTTTCGTCGAAGCTCAGGATCGGTTCGGAATGGGTCGTGTTAGTGCGTCGTCGACGTGTGGCCGCCTTGGGCTTCGCCTGGTGGCTTTCCGCATCGGAGTCCGACTCGGGTACGGTGTCGAGCGAAGGCTCCTTCTTATGCGAACATGTGCATCGACCTCCGTGATTACAACAGCAGCTGTCTAAACCGGTAGGACTTCACGTCAGACTCCAGGTCTTATTTGTCTCTCGTTTTGTTATGGGGGGGTTTTTCTTCTTCTTTCTTTTCAAGCCTCTTTTCACGCAGGTATTTCGTATGCCTCGTAAGGCGGGAAGATAGGAATGGCCGCTCACCCTTGTGTCCTTCGACGGTTTGCTTCAGATGGGCGCATTTGTGCGTCTTCTCGCCGCAGTCGCATTTGATGTGAGATGACCGCGACTTGCGCATCGCCCGGCAATGCTGGCATTGCGACACAGGACGACCTTTCTTGTTGATATGTTGCAGTGGTCGATCTAGGCGGACGGTAAAGTGTAAGTGCGTAGTTCTGAATGGCGCAAATCCAACAGCTTTAGAATAATATAGCACATCTCCAAATTTTGGGGGGGAAGTGGTTGAGCAGTTGGATCCTTCTCCGTCCCCCTCCGTTCTTCCCCTCCGTCGAGGGCTAACAGGGCTAACACGTTCGTCTCTTCCGGTGCCCCGCGGTGCCCAAGAAATGCCATAATGCCATAGTGCCGTGGTGCTTCATCCGGCCTTGGTAACCAAAGGGTAATAAAAAAAGCAGGTAAAAAAAAAGCAAGTAAAAATAGCCGGCGAAGCGGCAACAATTGTACTCACCTGCATGTTGACAATTGCTAACTCGATGTCCCCTTACACAAGCTTCGCAAGCCCACTTCTCGCCGTCAATTAACATTGTGTGTGTCGTTATAGACTTTTAAACGTAGAAAGAGTCTCGAAAATAAAATAAAATATAGAATCGAGAAGGGACTCGGTGAGCAACGAGTGGCCCGGTCAATAAACGAGATTTAGAAGTGCGAGCAAAGTTCAAAGGAGTTTGCTCAGTGGGCGTTTTAGTGCGGACAAAGGCCCGAGTAACGTATTGGGTAACTAATAAGCTTAGTAGGTTGCGTTGCAGCGAACCAGGGGATACGGCTGCGACGGGGGATCTGGGTAGGTTGGCCTGCAGCGCGAATGTCCTATGCACGCATTTCCAAGGATAGCTTTGGTTGTAGGTGAGTAAGTCGGCCTTGCGGTGGTTGCAGCGGTGCAGCGGTGGTGCAGCGGTGCGGCGGG
>JAOWAP010002961.1:0-15282 GCA_028565235.1 Hypoxylon lenormandii
TGGCGTGGCCGGCGGGCTGGGCCGCGACGTGCATCTGTTAATGAGGCCGCGGAACTTGTCGTTTGCCGTCTCAACTGTCTCCATGGGCTTGCAAAGCGCCTGGAAAACACCGTCGGCGTCGTTAGGGGCGCGAAGAATTCGAAGGGACGGGAACCCGTTGGCTTTGATGCTCCTGGCGAGGATGTCGTCCGCTGTGTTGGCGCCTGATTGGTTGCCCGTGATGTCCCAGTGCAATTTTCGCAGTGAGGGGGCTGCTAGGTACGGGAAGAGCCATATCATTTCGCTCGACGGCATGACCGGCGCGGAGCTCTGAACCAACGCGAAAGTTTCTAAATTTGTGAGGTTTGAGAGTATTTGACTAAGTGCAGGTAATGTCCCAACATCTACGTGTTGCAGCGTAAGTTTGCGGATCGACCGACTCGAAGCGCGCCTCACGAATGATGAGAGACCGTCGCTAGAAACGCCTGGGAGGTGAGATAGGGTGAGCGTCTGTAGGGAGGGCAGCGAGAGTAGATTGGCATCGTTGAAAGCTGTAAAAGGTAGATGAGATAGATGAAGAGACTTGAGGGCTGGCAAGCGGGACACGATATCTGGAATGAGTGATATCGGTGTTATCGTCGCGCCTGGCAAGCAGTGTATCGACAGACTTTCTAGGTGCTCCCAATCCACGTGAACCTCAAGAAATTCGTCACTTTGCTGAGGTAGAAGATCCCCCGGCGCTTCTTGATACTTTGGTTTCTCCGAATTCAGAAGCCCTGCAGCGTTCGACATACGGCGAGTCCTCTGGAATTGGGACGCTTCCAAAGTCCAATGCATCTCCTTCAGGTTGCGCCTGGTTGATAAAGCGTGAAATAAACGATTGAACGAATAGTCATGGTTCTGGTGAAACCCAACCAATCGCTCAAAATTCGGGCATGCCATGATGACAGAGGCCACTAAATTTTGATAGAGGTCGACAGCAACGCCCTGAGGCACAGCTGGCGCTTTTAGATCGTGAACTAGCGCTGCTATCTCGGGGTTTGATCGTAGCGTCCGTCGAAGTAAGACAAGGCGGGAGCCAAAATTTAGCTTGTACCGCTTTTTCTGCGTATGCGAATCAGCTCCAACAAGCTGGATGTTTTCGTATCTAAATTTGTCGGTTAGTTTCCCTTACTTGCCCCTTTTTTCAACTTCGCGGGACTCACAGTGCGACTCGGGCGACCTTCAACAACTTGCGTGCTGATAGCGCAACGCAACATAGGTCCCTCATCATGCATGTTGCACAGCTCGAACTACCAGGTTGTAGGTGTAGCTGCTTTAACTCGCCCAAGATGAGTCCTAAGACTTCTTCAGGTAAGGCCGCGAAGAGCTCCCCCGTGCCCCTCCTCCGCCTATATTGCTTAATCGGCGCCGGCCGCTGCCACCCATGCTCGGGCCTCCGTGGACTCGAATTCCAAGAATCGAAGCTCGTTCTGCTACTGGCCGGGCTCGTAAGAATACCATCGAAAGTATCGTTCGTCCTAACAGAGCTTGCAATGCTCGAGGCGCTACTTGAAGGCCTTCTGGAGCTGTTGTACGTCGCAGGCCGCATATCGATCTGCGCATAGTTTCCCCTCATTGCCGGGGGAAGGCTTGTTGGTGGTTGAACTTCCTCAGAAAATGCGCCGAATTGTGAACGGCGGTCGACGGAAGCCTTCATCGAAGGATTTTGCATTGAAAAATAGTCGGACGCATATGATCGCGCTGGTGCCATTGTGGAGCCCATCACATAGGTCCCTGATGCTGATACGGGCTTCAGTAGACTCTCTTCGTACTTTGACCTCAACACCGCTGAAGATACAGATTGAGACCTCTGATGTTTTGTATATCTAAAGGGAAAAATAGGAGGTTAGCAAGAAAACATGAAATAACAATTTGACTACCCAGGTACCCAGGTAGAAGCACAGTGTTAGAAATATCAGAGGTGAGGATCGACGAGTTTATATGGGTCTGTAGAGATTAAAAGAGCAGGCGTGCTTTGCATCGTCTTAGTTGATGAACATCACTTTCCCCTTTCTTTTTTTTGTAGCTTGGGACCAATTGTAGCTCTAGTCAGACCCAACGTTCGAACAATTTCGACTTATCGATATCTAACATCCAGTCTGATATATCTAACAACATAGCCCAAATAAATTTCCAACTTGTTATACGCGGCCACTCGGCTGTTGGTAATGCGCAGCGCGAGGCTGCTTTGCGTATCGGTAGTACACCGTCGTGGAAATTAACCAACCCCTGAAGAGGTTACGCCTCCTTAAGAAAGTGGCATATGGCCCCCGGGAGCGCTAAATAACCGAGCAGGGTATGCAAGGTATGATGCCATTTTCATTGTATCAGATAGAAGAATGGCGTTGAACAGCATCTCGTAAACATTTACGTAAGACAGGCCAGAAACCCCCAACTTTGGTGGTCTGTATCTGCGTATGTATGATCAATTGGGAATCGATGCAACTTAAGAGGAAACAAATATGGTTCGCGAGCGTTGATCTTTTCTGCTGGGGCAGTTTGGGGCAGCTGGGCAGCTGGGGGCGTTTAAGCTGTTCGGGGAATTTGCAGAAACAGAAGCGACTTACAGGGATCTGAAATTGGGGTCGGGCGCTTCAGCTTCATTTTGGCTCGCCTGGCTCTGGCGGTGGCGGTGGGAGCGATCTCCCTTAACTGATTGAACGACTGGACGAACTTCTGGTGAACCAGTTGAGCTAGCAGGCTCCTGGTCGCTTGCCTTGGCTGACAACGAGTTCCTCTTCTGAATTTTTCGAGCCGACGGTCTTCGTTTGAAGAGATAGGCATAAGCAACTGCCGCATGCGACGAGTGCCGCTTGTTCGGCGACGTCGTAGTGTTCGAGGTGTCCATTATTGAAGGACTGCCTTGCCCGGTTCGAATGCTCAATGCGATACACTTCAACGGGCAGGGGGATTCTAGGGATTCGATTCCCTATCTGCTTCCAGCTACGCCTCAGACTTTCGGTTTCCGACCATAGGAATTGTCGACGCGCGGACGGCGCATGGATTCATATATACTGAGAAAAAGCACCGACTTTCTTTCTTCAGCTCCACGAGTTCGTGTGCGGCAGGCGAGCTGAGTGAAAGTGGCGTGAAACGGCCCCCCAATAGTACTAGATGGTACCAGTTTTTGATCCAGGGATTGGCGAGAATCTCCAATATCCGAAACTGAGACTTCTTTAAAAAGGTCTTGCAAATAGCAACGGTCGAAGATGGCTTGGAGACCTTTATGCGGACCTGGTTACCTTTTATCAGGGCAATTGCAGAAAGCGTAATCCATCAGCCGGCGGCAGTGCATATACTACGTAGTATGTTTCTTGTCCTTCCAGCTGCCAATGATATCCGGCAACATCCAATAGGCTCTGGCGTTTACGCCAAGGTAGCTTTACCTTAGGTAGACAGGCTGACAGGCCAGTTTCGCATTCGCACGCGCGCAAGGATAAGCTAGGAAATACCTTTGACGACGAAGAGCTGCCGCGACTTGTAACAAGCTAGTTGTTAGCCGTTACTTTATACCTAACCTTCCAAGAGTTATCCGGTCGATAGGAAGATGGTCAAGTTTTCGGCACCTATTGCTAAACGAGAGTGATGTGCCGCCAATGAGTGACTGGAAAGTCAGGCGGCAATAAAAGGTCTTAAAGCAATAAACGACATGCAAGCAAAAAGTCGTTAGAAACGTACCTACTTTGCTAGACCTCAAGCTCGGTGAAAGGCCGTTGCTAGGAGCTTCCAAATACGGTATCTGCCTACGTTTTAGATCTGGGTAGCTTCAAGTTCTTAGCGCGATAGTGCCCGTCTCCCTGAGATCCTCTGCGAATGCGTAACGATGGCGGAGTCCTGCTGCGTTTATACAGTTAAGAAGAAGTGAAGCAGGCTAGTGCGTCAGATTTTATGAAGAAGCATTGCCGCGAATACGTTTGGGAAATTCAGGCGAAGTTAACATCTTTCGATCCAAGGAGACCTTCCGGCTTGAGATCAGCATGCATGCAGCTGCGCGTGCAGCCGTTCTAGTGCGCGTTTTCAAGTAGCACAGCATCATGCGCTGTTACCGTAGGTGGCTGAGAGTTGACCAAACGCCATTAATTGAATAAGAGCCTACTGAACCACACGCAGCTTCAACGATCGCAAAATTTTTGAATTCCCCTCAGTCTCCTACGGCACTTCTCGGTGGTCTTATCGATAATGTCCTACAAACACCAATCGAGCTCTCACGTCAGACTTGTACTGCTGTAGAGCTTAACCTTCGAAGATCCCAGGGCAAAGAAAAAAATTACGACCTCTTCAAAGCATCTCTAACGGACCGGCATTTAGGGGACGCTGACTGGCCCGGAGTACCTTCCAGGGATATTTTGTCGGCCCAAGCTCTCTAAAACTGCTCCGCTAATTCCGATAACCTCCGCATAGTCCGGCAGGATGCCCGTTACCCACTTTTCTCCCGATACCTCGTCTTCCGTTACGCTAGATTTGCAACGACGATGCTGAGGCATTCGAATATCATCTCAATTTCAGTAAAGTAAAGCAATCTTGGGGTAACCATGCACTTCGTAGGTCCAGGCTCGACAGAGCAAAGGCTCCCGTTCCCTTACTCAGGGTGCTTTGTACATCGTCGTGAGGCTGTTAGAAGGTACCCAAGATATATATCGGCATCTGTCGAAGTCCTGAAGTGCCCTTGCGTCCATTAGGTATGGACGTACAAGGTTACGGAAGTAGCTACTTGCAGATGTCTTCGCACTTAAAGACGACGAGCTTCCCAGAGACGTTCTGTTAGAGCAAGTATGTGTTGCTCTGGTTAAGACTCCAATGCAACCCTCAGCAGGGTCTGGCACAATCGCGGCCATGAAAGAAGCTGCTACCATTATCCAACATAGCGGCGCACAGGTCGAGGAAGTCTCCTTTCCACCCGATGTCAACGATGCCGAAGCCCTGGCGCGGATACAGAATATTATTACTAATGGCGAAGCCCAGGCAGCCTTTCTCAGAGAGTATCGGGTAGACAAGATGAATCTAGCTCCGGAAACTCGTAGCATTATCGAGGGCACCTCTAACTATATCCATAAAGAAAAGCTGGAAGCTTTCGACACGTATACCAACATGCGGCGCACGATCAACAACCTAGCTGAAAACTACACCGTCATCCTTAAGCCTAGGGCTGTAGACGAAGCTCCGCTTGGGCTGGACGATATGGGCAGCGCGGTTTTCAATACCATCTGGATGGCGAGAGCTCTTGTTACAGTTTACTTTAGGTATTTGTCAGTCTATTTCTTGCTAACCTAGCGTAGGGGTTTCACATGCCTGTCATCAACATACTGGCATTTACTGGTGCATATGGCATGCCTATCGGCGTATCCCTAGTAGCTCCCAGGTTCCGTGATCGGCATCTCTTGAAGACTAGTAAAGTCCTTAGTGAGCTCATGGTTAAGGCTTGGACGTACGATCTACCTCATCACAAGGAGGTAAGGGCGATACAATACGGGATTCACAACACGCACGGCAGATATCACGATGTTGACGAAAATACAGGTAAGCTCCGCCGGCGAAGAATAGCACGAAGCTACAATAAGAAGGAGAAGAAGAGCCCCAATCCTTTTTGCTAAAGGGGGAGTATTTAAGACACATTGAGAAGTTTAGGTACCTAATAATACATGAAAACGAGTGTACAGGTTCTATCATTTCTTTTTGCTGTGTTAAAATCAAACCCTACCGAGATAACCAGTAGAAAGACCGTTGAGAATTGTCCCCATCTTGCCGCGGTAGCTATAGTTCGCACCTAGAATACGACGACTCTGCTAAAGACGCCGTGTAACACAATCAAAGACCCATCACGCATAGCAGCGGTCAATGCCCCAAAAGTTGGCGTGGCATCCACCATGGCAGTTGATCCGGCGGCAGTCTTCCGGGTCATCGCAAGGATACGATTGGCAGTTGGTTCGCTTGTTGAAGATATCATCGATAGCTTGGTGAATGTCGCTCATGCCGACTTCTATCTCCGTCTCCCTCTTACTGGGGGTCCGCCGGCCTTCATTGGCGGATGGGGCTTCTCTCTTGAGGATTTGTTAGTGCTGTGAGACGGAATGTTTGCAACTTTCACTAGGGGGAAAGTACCTCGCGGTCAGAAGGCGCCGCTTCGATGACACTGAAAACAGTGGCGATCGTGGCGAGGATGAAAGCGGTCTTCATTTTGATTTCGATAATTTCCGATGGTTCTTATGTGATAGCTATGTTCAGTGGTGTTGGATGGCAAGTATGAAGTGCTTTGCTGTCGAGGACTTGAAGGTTATACTTATATTCCACGGCAGAGTAGAGTTTTGGGGAGGAAGCTTGGAAGATTACCATTGCCTTATACACGTATTGACTTCATATTCTGACCATGCCTTGATTGTTTAGTAGTTCCGTGTTCTTTCGTCAACCCTTCCGCTTGAAGAGGTAGCTATGCTTATTTCAGGACGATGAATGTTCATCTTTCTTTATATAGAACCAAAGCGACAGGCCGTAAGTGCTCATCATTATTTATCAAGCTAATAATAAACTTCCAGAGACGATTTCTGGTCAGTCTGCAAGTTTTCATGTATCTAAAAGGAATCTGTGCCGCCCACAAGGTTACCTCGGAACCTGATACACACCTCGACAGCCCTTACGTAGGCTTTCGTTGAAGATCGGCGATTTCTGTATTGAAGATCTGCTCTAGCAGCTCATTTCCGTTTATGAAAATAGAGCAAAATCCTACGCTCAGTAATTACCAATATGGATGGTATTTGAATATAGCCCATATCTCTCAAGGCCCGTGAACACCCCCCTAAACTAAGCACACCGAGAACTTCGAGAAAGGATAAAAGCCCTCCTTTAGCCATCATCACGAACTAGGAGACTAGCTCCAAGTCTCAATTTAAAAGCTTTTAGTTCTGCATATTCTACTAGCTACATCAGCAATCATGAAGGTTTCCGTCTTTGCTCATCTCGTTGCATTCCACTGGCAGCTTAGCTGCGTCGCAGCAACACCAGTCAACACTCCCGACACCACTGATATTGTCCCCTATATTGAGGAGAGGCAATTCAAAGTCGTAGTCGACTGCAATGAGTTGATTAATCAAGTACTTCGTACGATCAACGCCTACCCCCAATACACGGCCCAGGCCGTCGCCGTGGGCAAGAAGATCGTTCTGCCGAGCGTCACGGCCTTCAGCATCTGCAAGACGTTCAAGACGCAAGCTATAGACTGCACATACGCAGCCGGCTCTGTTGCGAGCGGTATCAGTCTTGCCATAGTCCACGGCATCTTCGACCCCAATCCCCCTGAGGAAGGGGCCACGACCGCAACGCCGAGCAAGCGCGGCGAGTTGCTCCACGATCATATCTGGAACTACTTGCGAAGCGCGGGGGCGGAGTTTGAAATTGTCTCCATCCAGCCCCTGCTAGATCGACGCGAAGAGAGCGGCCACTCCATAGAGTTGAGGGGCGTGCGCGAGCCAGACCAGGATATCAGCACCAATTTCCTCATCACTTCGCGCCTCGATGGAAGCGGCCTTGTCCAGACGACCCCATTTCCCGAGAGCGGCGCGGTAGCACGCCGTGCGAGCACGCTACCGGGATTCAAGATTGCCTGGGAGGTAAGCAAGCGTTCGGTCCCCGTTCTTCCCAACGTCATTTTAAAAGGGCCTCTCAGCCCTGAAAGCGGATTCGACTGACTCCTACGGGCTGAACTAGGTATCTGGGCGCACAGGAAATAAACCTGCTCAGCAAGCCGTGACCGCTTTGGGTCAGGTGGTGGCGGATGACTGGAAGACTCGCGTGCAAGCCCAGCCGAACGTAGGCGACTACATCGGCCTGATTGACATGCAGAGCTGTGGCAGGATTCAGCTCCGAATCATCCCCGAGGACAGCGGGTTTGGTACGAATTATGAGACTGTAGATAAATGTAACTCGTAGACGTCATTGTTAGGGCTGTAGGGGCATTGTATTTCCTTATCGTTGCTGAAGGCTGGGTAACTGGTCAGCTTTCCAGGGGTTCTTTTGATATACCTGGCTGTGCCTACCATGACCAGTCATTTTTCTCTTCTTGCTTGCTTGTCAATCTAGGTAGCTTGTGTCAAAAGCCTGTACTATCGCCGAATCCAACTACTTTCGGTTTTCTTAAGACAGTACGGTACCAGCACGGACCTTTTAACATGTTCGTTATGACTTTACAGATCGTTTGGTAGATCGAATTGATAGAGGCGAAGGGGGCGGAGGATAGTGACTACACGGGATGAATGGGACGTTGTTACAGGTCAAGGATGCACGGTTGCGGCGCGAACGTATGCCGAGGCGGCTCGGCAGGGACAGCTCCGCTCGTATGGTTAAAACCTGGGGAAATTCCTCCTTGGGACACTTCAGCTCGCAAAATACTGTTAAGAAACAGCTAGCTCGGATCGGCGCCGTGCGGCACAGCTAAAAACCGGGGCCAGCACGGCGCCAACACCTAGGTGAACAACACGTCAGTGAGGCGTAGCTAAGCGTATCAGAACTCTAATTAACCTTAATTAGCTGCCTCGTAGCACTATGAAGGCCCAGAACGGCACGGCTGTAGCCGAGAAGGGATCGACAGGAACGTGTACAAGGACGATGTGTTAAACATGTGGTCTCACGTGACCACTTACATGTTTATCTTTACCTGGCCATCTCGCATCGCTTCTAATTATATACCTAGGTATGCTTTGAGCAGGTTTTCTAGAGCATCAAAGGTCAATATGTCAATCAAAGGAGAAGTCTATCGTGTTAATCGTTCGTGAGAAGTAAGGATAGGATCAAGAGAGCCACCTCTCTCCCCTACGAATTCGTCATTGCACTCCATTACGGTCCTATATTGGGTAGAGGAGGAAGAACGGCGCCTTGACCGGCCTCTCTATTAAGTCTTAAACATGGTAAAGACAACGAGCTTGTAATCATGGACCTAAATTTAGGGAGATCAACGGTCTAATGAGTTCATCGGTAGTCTCAAACATATCGAGGCCGAGAAGTCAACGTGTTCATTATCAACAATGTTGGAATTGTAGAAGAGCCAGGAGAGTATAAAGCAGGCTCAACATGTCGATTGTTTCAAGTTCTTTTCCAGCATCATCACAACATCACAGCTTCACATCGCAATATCACAGCAACGCCCACCACAAACATCACAAGCCTTCAGCTTCCAACAACACTCAATACTCTAAACTCTTTCAAAACATCAAAATGTTCTTCAAGACTATCCTCGCCACCACCTTCGTCGCCCTCTTCGCTGGGCAAGTCGTTGGCATTGCCACCGATCCTTGTTTGTCCCCTCTAAACCCACCGGCCTCCAGCCGCCGATGCTAACCTTTCCACCTCACAGACTCTGCCTGCAACTGCCCCAACAACTGCAGCCACCAGGTGAATTCCAACTGCAGGTTTTACGGGGGCGTCTCGGATAGCTCGGACGTGCTCAGCGGTCGTAAGTGCCAGTCTAAGACATGAAATACTATAGACATTAGCTAATTTGGTACCCCTTAGGCTGCACCAGCGAGGGCAACTACCTCGTCTGCATCCCCACATAAATTGTTGCCTACCTGGATTACAAATATCCGCATGTACTACTACACGGGGAAGAGCGAGAAACGGAAAGGAGTGTGTGGTTTGGTTTCCTTTGTCTTTGTGGATTTGATTTCTTAGTCAGGCCCCTACTGTTGGATCTCCAAGCGAAGCTGTCAATGTTTTCCTAAGCAATTTTGAGCGTTTCCCTCGGACTTTGCACGGGAGGATAGCAGTGGTGGGACAGAGAAGAGGAAGTGTATTTTTATGGATGAGGCAGTTGTCGTGGTCTACGCTCGTTTTATAGCAATACATTTAACACTTTATCACTATGTCCTCGCGTCTAGAAATACTTGATCGATCATAATTCTCTACGTCTTTGAGTAACTTTCTCATAAGGGAAAGATTGCATGTTTTCTCTCGCTTGCCTATGTTTTTTGTGCGAATTGCGCCTGTCAGCCTTCAAAGGCGGTCGTACAAAGGAGGCATTTGAGTCTCAAATAGGATATCTAAATTCAGCACCCATTAATTCGCGGAACATACTTAAGGACACGGTATTCAACTCGTGTATTGTACTTCTACGGGATGGTATGGTTGCTATACGACATATAACTTCCTCTTTTCAAGATTAGTTGGCTAGCCCCTATTGTGGGTCCAAATACAGCTATGTCAAAACTTGGTAGAGTTATGTAATGCCGCACTCTCAAAGCGAGTAAATGTAAGCCGTAAAAACGAAAAGAAAAAAACTTGGTCGATACAGTATAGTTTATTATACCGCAGTGCTTGCCCAAGACTTTACCAAGGGACACGTAGCCAATTGCTGTGTTTGCACAAAGCTTGACGAAAAGGGGCACCAACTAAACGGACTTCAGGGGCAAAAGCGAGAACTCATAGATGCATCCATCGCTAGAATACAACTGGGCTTGTTAAAAAGCACTTCTTCAAATCCGTTCTTCCTTGCTGCCACTTATTTGTAGCCTTGGTAAGTCAACCTTGGCCGTCGAACGACCGTGGTCCTGTTCAGCTGACTTGAGGTCCTCAAAACAAGAGGACTGCCGGGAATCCTACCCCTGTAGCCAGAATTTGTGAGGCGACTGCGACTCTTGCGGTTGCAGCTGCTAGATGGATGGAAGAAAATGGGCCTGGCGGATGATATTCACGGAGAAAAATCGGCACTTTGAATAGAAGTGTGGCAAAAGAGCTCTCCTAGGAGTTAATCATTTTATGTGTGAGGGCTTTTGCCACGATTACCTACGTACAGTGACACTTTACTTCTTTTCGAAGATGCCGACATATCCTATCAGGAATTATGGAGATAAAGGGTTACTTTCATGATTAACGCAGCTTCCTTTTTTCGTACGTGTCTTTCTTAATTTTCCTATCATCCCCAAAGTTAAGTGCGTTCTTAAGATATAGAAACTATTACAATCATCAGACGATTCCCGTGAGCCAGGATTGATGAGTCAAATCTTTAGATGACTAGGTACCCCCAGACGGTGAATATTTGTAACAAATATATGGTGAACGAAGATGCTTCAAAGCCGGGACGTGTATCACTAGAATAACTCTCTAATCCTCATCATGTAGTTCTCAAGATTCATATTGTTATTCAAAATGGTGTATCTCAGAGGGCATTTACACAGAGTTTATACCCCCCAGTAAGCATGGCATTTGGTACTGACATCCCAATTCCCATACACATTCATCAACATTTAGAAAGTAGTAGCACAGGTAGCATCTCCAAAATTTGAATTACCCTTCTCTGTAGCTCTCTGTAACTCATGTTTGATTTTTTCAACCTGCTAAGCTAGCATATATGACTTAATTTTTGACTCTTTTCCTTAGGTACCTGCCTATCCCTGCTTTTGATCCCCGTAGTATTCTGCCATCAAGCAAAGAGGCCGGATGTGAGCTATACGGATGTGGTGTCGTCTTTCTGAGATGTGCGAAACTGTAGGTGACTTAAGCACTCGAACCGTAGCTTTGACAGGCTCCGTGAGGTCTCTCACGATGCCTCATGCTTAGCTGAGCGACCTTTGTGATTCACTGGTCGACCACACAAATTCTCGGCAAAATGGGGAATGAATCCACGAGAGAGCCTCTGGTTTCGAGAAGTAGCTGTCAAAAAGTACAATCAGATTGTTTTCCCACACCAACTCATCACATTCTTTCCCCCCAACCAAGTCACTACACATTCATATGTGTACCTAGGTATTTTCTACCATCCCATGTGCAACCAATGATACATGGGTAGATAGATTGAATATTTTCTTTAGTATCCTTATTGAATTATATAATGTCGTATCAGCAGCAATATCGCTTCGGCGAGGTGTACGATTATGGAGAGCGTTCTAGCGACGGTCCGTCTCCCAACTACGGATCGCGTCCCAACTCCGGCTACGACTCACGTCCCAACTCTGGCTACGGCTCACGTCCCAACTACGGTTACAGATCACGTCCCAACTCCGGTTACGGATCACGCCCCAACTACGGATCGACTCCCACCTACGGACAGCGTCCTAATTTCGGAAATTGTACCTTTTACGTACAGCCTCCCTATCGCGGACGCCAGGCCTATCGCGGACGCCAGCCCTACCGCGGACGCCAGCCTTATCGTGGACGGCAGCGCTCCCAGCAAGGGGATTTCTATTCTGCAAAGGGTTTCGCAGAAGAAAAGAAACCCGAGTCCCTCGACATGGCGCCTTATCGTCTAGGAGAGGCAGGACACAAGCCCTCGGGCCGCCGCGAGCCTTCTCCTCGTCTTCCCCGAAAGCTCTCTCCCATTGCGGATTCCTTCTCTCCCTCGGGAAATTATCCCAACTCAGGTAATGACAAAAAATGACACTGGACGCTCAACTAGGCTGTGTATTGCCTAAGAATACTTGAGCTTGCATGACAATTATTTCCTCGCGCTTTCGTAAACCTATGCTGACTTATCTAGGTGTCGCAGAAGCTCCTCCGCAACAATATTCCCTCCGAGGAGGAGGCCAGCTGGGAGTCGTATCTGCTGCCTCTCAACATACTCGATCCGACGGTCTGGCATACTACAATGTCAACCAGACCAGAAGCGGCACAACCGCCTACACCGAGCAGGCAGGCCACCAGGGAAGAGAGCGGATCCACCTGTCCTACATCCCCTGGTCGAAGCGCAGTCTACTGCCCAACGCTGTCGCACCCCCTTACTGGACTTCCGATTGGCAAGCCATCGACCCCCTCGCGACGAACGGAGCTGGAACATCGTCCCAGCAAGCCGAGCCGCAGCAAGCCAACAAGAACGATCCCGACGCGCTACAAGCCAAGAAGGTAGGTACCATCGCAGTTCCTAAACGCTTACCACCTACCGTGTGACTGACATAGGACCCACAGGAGCAAGAGATCATGCAGCTATTAAAGCTGGGATGGGAGGAGCTGGAGCAGGCCAAATTGGGAGCGAGCTTGAAGAAGGAGCGGCAGGCGCTGGCCATGGAATTCGACGAGAAAGATGACGAGGATTTCATCCCTCTCATCAAGAATTAACCGCACCCGCTCCTGGTCTAGGAAGCGTCATCCGCAAGTTAAAGATGGATCTTGCCTGTGGTCTGCCCAAGGAAGTCATACTACAGGAGATACGGCAGTGGTAGTCTCTCATGATGCGTTTGGCCTTGGCAGGTAACTATCTGTGCGTATTAATACAGGACCGCAGCTTGCAGCTAGGTTAGACAGATAAGAATACTGAGTTTGGTCAATTCGTGACCACTATGAACCTCTGAAGACCCGTATTTTGGCATTGGTGGAAAGAGATGGTTTGACTACCTGCATACCAGGTAGGTAGGTTAGGAGGAACATGTAGGTATGCTTCGTAAGAAGTCCCTCGATGACTGCCGTATCATGTGAGATTTCAGGGAAGGATATCCCATCCACCTACCAACATACCTTCTTTATGAATACTACAAATCTATGGTAAGTGTGACCGTTGAGAAAGTGTAACTCACGTACATATAGAGGGGTATTAGAGGTCTCCCCTAGCCAGACCTCCTTTAGACCACAACTTCAACATCAACATCACCATCACCATCAATACCAATACCAACACTGACATCAACACAAACACAGCTTACTTGTCTCTCGTTGTCTTTATTACTTCTAGACATCCTTGTGTGCTTTGGGTACCGTTTTGAGATTTACTCATTCACTGTCCATCTTCGTCATAATGTTCTCGTCTGCGGCCTAGTATGTGGTGGCCGGATTGTTCGCCTCCAAAGCGATGGCCGAAGTGTGCAAGTCGAATCTCCTGGTCGACAATTTCGAGCTGTTCTCCGCTAGACTGAACAATGTGGGATTGAAGTCAGGTGGTACGTCTACCCTACCCCTTCCCTTGAACTTCGAACATGGGACCACACTAACTATGGCGACGCTGAACAGACGACGGCTCAATGATAGCGCTTGATGCGGCACACCACACGCTGTCGTTCGTACCCTCCAAGTCGTCTTACTTCTTCGAGTCGGTGCCGTGCATCGACGCGGCGGATGAAGGATACGGAGCGATCTCATTCCAGATGAAAGCACCCCTAGGCGCCTCCTTCGCGCTCGAGCTCCAGACGAAGGACAATTGTGGCTCGGCAGAGTACAAGAGCACCTGGCACTACATGGGAGGGTTCTCTGGCGAAACTGAGAAGGTGGTAATCCCCCTCAGCTCTTTCGCCGGGGCGAAGACCTCTGCTATCGAGGCCTTCAACTGGGCGACTTGGGACTTCTACAACGAGAAGGACTTCATCTGGACGCTTGGCGAAATCGAATTGATTTGCGATTCATCTGATCAGGCCCTAGAGAGGCGAAATGACACTGCTGGAGTGGTTTAAATGGCAACATGGAGACTCGAGGACGTATGTCGTCCACAATGTCTACATTGTCCACGCGCTTGTTGAGGAGGGAGTTGAACGGTGGACTGCATAGCTGCATAAAGCAGCCATAATTCTTAGGTATTCTGTATTCGAGTATCAATAATACCGTCGGAGTTTCTCTTGACAAAGCATTATCTACGAGAGTGTGACTTTTCTGTTATTAGCATGCTGCAAACAAACGGTATTTCTTTGAACTCGTGCTGTCGAGTCTAGCCCTGAAGGATATCTCATATCTCATTGTACCTTAGGTACTTCACAGGGGGCTTTATCGATAAAACAGATAGTGAATTCTGCCGCCTCAGCCAAGCCTAACCCCAGGCCAACTTTCAGCCCCAATTTCACACCGCCCAACTGGACAATGGCCCTTGAATCCCCCACTTTCCCAGTTAGGCGCCTGTCCCATGTCCCCACGTCCCACGTTCCCAACGTATCAGGCCGAAATTTCGAGAACGGACAAGGTTGATCTACATTCCTTAACCCACCTCTTACTTACACCACTGACTTACACCAAAGTCCATATCCTGCCACCCTAACTGTCCTCCGCGACTACGATCACCCAAGGAGAGATCTCTCGTTTTTCACTTGAGGAAGAGGCACAAAAAAAGTTTAGGGACAGCAAGATATCGAGTACCAAGAACATCATGGTAAGTAACACCCCGCTTCCCCCCATCACAGCCTTGCCTTCTTTGCCCTCCCCTCGCCTCGACCCCTTCGACGACTTGAGAACTTAGGGAGAGCCCTTTGAACTAACCTCGCTGACTGTAAAAACATAGGCGACGACCACGAAGCAGCGCCTGGCGCTCGCCATCTGCGACTTCCTATCGACGTCGCTCAAGGACGGCACCCTCTCGGCCGACGAGATCGG
>JAOWAP010002981.1:0-15244 GCA_028565235.1 Hypoxylon lenormandii
CCAGCATCTGCCCTATCTACGGCTGCGTGGACATGACGATCCCCATCGGGCAGGTGCCGTACATGAGCAACGTGACTTTCGTCGAGGAGATGGTCCCCGTCACCGTCAGCGTCATCGCCAAGAGGGGGTGCGACTTCATGCTGTGGAATATGTGGGAGAAGCTCGCCGACGAGGGCGTGCTGAAGACTATTAAGACGGGGCGCACTGCCTTCTGAAGAGGAGGCCGTTGGCTGCAATGGTACGGGACTAGTTTACACGGCTAGGCTTGAAAACTAAAGAATAAAACTCCTTGAAGAGAAACGTACGAGTGCTCTTAACAGTCCTACAACAGTTCGAAGATTTCGGGATTATTCTTACCTACCTAAGCAGGTAGGTATATAGTGACCATGCCAGCATCCTCTGAATAGCGCCACGGAATTCTTACAAAACTTTTATCTTTGCTATACTAGGAGCTTTAGAACCACGCCCGTAACATTTCACGTAAGATACTAAGCATATTAAACATACTAGAATTGACAAAAAAGATTAGGTAGCATCTACAAAAAGGTGCTGAGAATGACAATATAAGACTATATATGTATTCAACTTTCCTAAGTCAAGGAGGTAGTTAATCTCGTAGACCTTCAGGCATAAAGGAATTCTTCAGAAGTCAATGAAATATAAAATGTAAAAGAACCCTGAAATTAATTCCATTTTACGCATCTGTGCCACCATTCTTGGTACGGATCCATACGAAGAGCACTGCAATCTTCATATCACGGCTAAGGAACTTCATACGCTTCCGATAAGGTCTTATTCACGCCTTAACTATATGCGATGGCATAAGGCCCAAGCCTCTTCAACGCTGCCGGTACCTTCATTCTCGCTATCTTACATGGCTCGTTCCCCATGGCATTAAGATATAAGTTGGAAGCATCATTAACGCCAACACAAACCAATACATGACCCAATCCTTCCGCTGTTCTTATCTGGTACACTGCCCCGTTCCGGGGGACATTAAGGACTCGTGCCTTTTTTTAACACCAATACATTAACCAATCCTTTCGTTCCTCCTAATAATAATAATACACGGCTCATTCCCGCCATATTAGAATCCAAGTTCTCTTTTAACACCAATACACATAAACCAAAACCGTTTCGTTCTTCCTTATAATAATAAGGATAATAATACACGGGTAGTTCCCGGCGACATAGGAGAGACTGATCGTCGTAATCGTGATTGAATCGCTTCGTTGCGTCGTTCACAAGCTGTTTAACTCGTTGATTCGGTCCGAGGGCATTTGCAGCGTCGGATCGTCTGCTATCGGCTTCACGTCCCAGAGGTACATCTCGTTTCCATAGTTCGGTAGCTGGTGGATGGTACCAGCATCGACCGGCTCCTGGTATGCCATCCCGCGGCTCCATTGCTCGTTACCCTGGGTCGACGGCGGTGTGTAAGCTGCTGGGATATGCTGCTGTTGAGAGACCTGGCTGGCCTGGGGAGCCTGGGATACTTGGGTAACGTGAGTCGTCTGGTGCATTTGAGGCGCCTGGTGCATTTGGGGCACCTGCTGGACATATTGTGTTTGCGGGATTCGAGTGAGCTGATGTTGAGGGACCGGGATAAGATGAGCGGCTCGTGGATCCTGCCGGCGACAAACCTCAAGAGCCTGGTTAAGAGGGTTTTGCGAATAAACTTGGTAGGTTGGCGACTCGGAATAAGATGCTGGTGGTAGATGCGTATACATCTCGTCCGGGGACTGGACGGATGGGCTTCGACCATTAAATCCAGCCGAAGTCTCATTGGAGACGTTCTGGGTTGATCCAGCCATGTTGGGACCAGCCGTGTTGGTGCCTTGGTATGGTATGGCGAGACCATGTTGCTCAGGCTGCTGTCGAGGCACCTGATGAGTGACGTGGTAGGGAAGTTGCTCAGGATACGACATCTGAGCGGTATTCATCGTCGCGACACCGGGGTTATTCCGTTCCGTCACATAATACGAATGTGGTGCAATGTTGGTTGGTTGTCGCAGCATCTGAACTCCATGATTTTGGGTATTTTGCCCTTGTTGCATCGGTTCGCAAAGTCCTTCGCCATGGGAAGGGCCGCCCGCGGAGACGCTGTGCCGCTGTGTAATTATCATGATTTCTTCCGCGTTCATATAATCATCCGAAGGCTGAGAGTAGCCGTTGTAAGATGCCGCTCGTTGGAGAGGGGGGGCCTCGTAAGTCACTGGCGTACCGTCCGCCCACATCTGAGTGCTGGTGCTGGGGTCAGATTTGATACCATTGTCGGATCGCGAGTGAGTTCGTTGCTGGTGCTTCACCATCGTCGTCTTTCGACAAAAGCTGTCGGAGAGATGAGCTACCAACCTCGGGGACACGCGATATATGGCTTACCTTTTGGTGCATCCGACATGAGCACACATGTAGGGCCGTCTGCCTGTATGAATTCGTCGATGTCGAGCTAAACTCGACGACTAATCTGTATTAGCACCCTTCCCGGATATCATCAAATGGGGCGAACCGCTCACATCTGAGAACCGCTTTCCGCAGGCCATGTATTCACATGCATGAGGTTTCTCCCCAGTATGTGTTCGTATGTGCACGGTCAATGCACTCCGTTGGATGAAAGATTTCTCACAACCACCTATCGTACATCTGAAAGGTCGCTCGTTTGTGTGTATTCGATGGTGTCTCTGTAAGTCTGACTTTCGGTTGAAGCTCTATGTTTGTATTAGTGACGGCGACGAAGATGGGCACCATCTGATGAAGACTATGCGACCAGCGCAGACGGACTAGACGTACCTTGGGACACGCATTCTCAGTGCCTGCCGCCCAGTCGCACTTGTATGGTCGAGCAGGTTGCTCATGCTCGACAAGCTCCAATACCTCCATCTCTTGGTTATTAGACTCCGACATCTAGATCCCGATACCAAGATGATGTGAGTGCGAATGAGACTACTTATACGTCCGGCGCAGCGAAGACCGGGTAACCCAGGGCGTATGGATGGTGTGGGCCAGGTACCGATGTCCCCTAAGGCGAATGGGCAAGGATAGTGTGGGCCGTTCGAAGACAGCCCCAGGTGTGGATGGGACCCTTGCTCGGAAGGGTATGTAAGCGGTATATGTTCAATGCGACGCCGAGATTGAAATCTATGCGTGGCAGAGAATCTGGCCTAGAAGATTAGGCCTAGTCTGATATGAGATATTGGATACAGGAAATAGATCGAAAAATGCTCAGAAAGTGTCCCCGTATAGAAATAGACTGTGTATATGCGTAGAGACAGATTATGATCTATATTCAAGAACTGTTCTTGTGTAGAAAGAGATCGTAGTGTTTGACGAGCTTTTCGTATAGAAATAGACTGTAATGAGTATCTGATGTGCAATCTTATGTAGAAATAGACCTTGATGTAAGATCAAGATGGGCTCCGGGTAGAGAGAGAGGAGAGAGGGAAAATTCAAGTGAAGAACCCTTATATAGAAACGACCCAGGCCAGCGACGGAAACGAAATTAGGAGAGTTTGGAACTAACGCCGTAAGAGAGAATCCCTCACTTTGGCAACTGCTCAAGAGAGAAAAGCTAAGAGGAGGACGAAAAGAAAGACAAAACAAAACAGAGTTCTTACAATGATGGTGCCGTAACACTACTCAGTAGAAACAGAGATAAGATTCACGCTGCCGGCAAACGAGATCTTATGGCGTGCGTGGTAGGACACAAAATGCTGTAGATGAGAAGTAGCCCGTCCGTTTCGAATCGCTTGCTGGATTATAACTCTATATTCCACAGTAGAACGTTTCATAGCCGGCTTATGATTTGAGTATCAACCGACGAAAAGCCAATACGTCCCTAGAGCCAGATCCTCCCAAGTTAAGCCAGATTGAATGTTGGCTCTCGATCACGTACGGTCCTTTGATATCCAGATCGAATGCACGGACCGGTAGTATAACCCGACCTCGGGATCTAGATGGTAGAGGGAGTGAATACGGTCCAGTTTCAGTAGCTGTCGAGTCAGATATCGGGGTCAACCAGAGGCGTCGCCCGGCATTCAAGACTGCGGTAGACGTGGAGCAGAAAGAAGTTCCAATAGGAGGGGGCAATCCAGGCCGAAACCCCCAAGGCGGCGCCAGGGTAGGAAGTTATATGTCCTACCAAGCCCAAGTAGGAATCAGTGGCCAAGTGAGGATTATCGCAGGCAGGTTAACAAGTAGGTACCTACGGTCATATAGGAGGAGTGTGTGGATTAAGACCAATATTATCCAACTTAATTACTACCTGAAGCAGCCAGGCCGAGAATCTGTATGAATCTGGCAACGAAATGGGGTCGTCTTCCTTTCCTGGCTGTGGAGTCGTGGGTTCGGGTCGCGAAAAGGGAAAAGAGAGGGCTCGAGCACCTCCAACTTGTAGCAACTGGCGAATTGACGAGATCGCAAGGGGACGACCAGGCGGATAATCCCATCAGAAGTCAGGACCCTGGGAGGCGCAGAAGCATGTGTAAAGACCCCAAAAGGCTAGTGCCGATATGAAAAAAATATGGCAATGAGAAGTATGATGTGAGGATCGCTGTAATGGTACCTAACTCACAGCAGTTTCGTTCAGGTCCGTGTTGGTTAGAGTCCGTGGGTATGCTGCGAGTAGGCTGTACTATGTACGAATTAGAGGGGATTCGTTAACATGGGGGTGGACTCGAAGGACTACCTAGCCGGGCCGCTAAGAAAGGTGGTTGCGAAGCAATAACACTACGATGCTATGGCTATGGCTATGGTTATGGCTATGGTAGAAGATAGTCTGGATACGTAGAGCGGGCGTCTCGGTTGCTCTACCGAATGAGCCGACAGTTGCGAAGCCAAAGTAGAATGAATGGCCGAGAAATTGTTTAACTGTTTCCGGGATTGAAACGTGATGGGATATGAAATGTCAGGTGACGGGGCCAGTCGATTGGAGACTTCGCAAACTAGATGGTGTTGGTTTAGAGGTGGTAGAGGTAGTAGCGGCGGTTACGATGGGTAGTGGTCATAACTGGGGGGGATGGGATGGGAGGGGAGGGGAGGGAGGTAGAGACCAGCTAGTAAAAGAGAAACGGTAGTGAGGTAGTGACGAGAGAGAGTGTGTGGATGACGACGGCTAGAGCATGCATTCCCATACTCCCATACTCCCATACCCATACCCGTACCCGGTCTCTCTCGCAATGGTTTTCTTAACCTCCCGCCTGTGTGTCAACTCGTGTTATTAGCTCGAGGTAAAGCATCGTTAATCTTTGGCCACCCCTGTATCAGTCCCGAAGATGAAAGCTACCTTGTAGCTATGGAATTAGGAACTAGGGAACTTATGGAACTACGACTGTATGGACTATGGTAGTTCGACATTCGACGGGCTTGTCATCAGCAATCCCCGGCTGCCCGGGTACCGGCGAAGGTACTGTTTGGGCTATAACGCCAGCGGTAGTACGTATGTATGTACGTACGTACATATGTAGGTAGTTATAGATCAAGGGATAAAGATATATCAAAAAGAGGAAAGGAACCGGACAGTTTGAGCGACCGGGGCCAAAAGGTAACGGATCAATCATACTACCATAGAACTACTACTACTTTAGGTACCTACATGTACAGTAGATAAACCGTATGTAGGTGTGTATTCAAGCAGAAGAGTCGAAAGGGGGGCAGGGGAAAAAAAGAAGAGCATGCATGGTTCTGGGATACAAATCGTACGCTGACATGGACATGGACATGGGTATGGGGAAGCAGACAGGGCTAAATGCGGGCTTCTTCTATTCGTACCTAGGTACATGAAGTACCCGATACGCGTACGTATTAGTGCGGATGGTGCAGATAGTGCAGATAAATACTACATGTCATTGTACCTGGACCTAGACCTGGACCTACCCATTAGCGTCAACGATAGATACCTAACCTGGGTACTTCCTTCAATGATGTTCAACGTTCTTATTCTCGCAGTCTCGTGGAATTGACTTTTTAGTTTACGATTAGGCATCCGTAAGCGCATCTAGTCTACATCTATTTCCAGCAGTTTGGGCCCTGAGAAGAGCGACCCGGTTCTCTCTGCATTTTTTTCCAGACCAACTCGACATGCAAATAGATGCAAGACTTGACAACTCATGCCACCCATCGACATCGACGGCTTTGACGGTTGAAGAAAGGGATGTGGATATATAAGAGAGGGGTAGTATCATAGACCGAAATCAGCACGACATAGTATTCTTCTATGGTTCGGTATGATCTACTATGGCGTCGCATGGGATGGTAGGGCAATAGGAGACAGACTAACTCTACTCTCAGCTGCTGATCAGCTATTCATCTCATCTAACTAACTCCACTAGAATGTCTGGCCCGAATTATCGTACGTTCGCGGCAGCTGGTTGGCTTAGCTCAAAGATTAAAATGTACCGTAGTCGTCTGAAGTATAGCGCCAGCGATTGTTTGGAAAGGCAGATGCACTGACGATGAAGGCGAGTCAACTTGCGACACGATGTTCAGCAGTCTTGAACTCGGTATTGTAACATCTAGTCTGTATATTATTATCGAGTCTCTATATTACCATTGCAGCATGTACGTATGGATGACGATCGGTGATCCAGCCTCACAATTTTTACTATATTATTTAATACCAGGGATTTGGCTTGGCGCTGTTAACGTTCCAGTTGTTAATAAGCAACCACTGCGAGACCGCAAGATTCTCGTCCGGCTCGCGCCGTTGTTAGACCAAGGATTGGTGACGCTGAACGTAACAGCAAGGGCTACAACAGCGACGGTGAAGTAGAAAAAGCGTAACTTAGTCTCTGGAAAAGCTCTGCCTCTGCCGAATGGAGCAGCACTCATAACGGGTTATGTGATAGCTTGTTTATCGACCATATATGACTATTATTTATTGTCAAGACACGAGAGTTTCTGTTTGAGATTGAGGCCGATAGTAACAGTGACGGTTGATAGATCAGTCTAGCCTCGAATTGACGAGTAGTACTTCACCTGCTCCCTGCGCTTCTGTGCCTCTATTTGAGCTCCTACATACATACATAATAGGGCCTTCAAGAGCTGTACGTATAGTAGCATTGGACGTGGGTACAGAAGAGACCGGGACCGTGTTCCGAAGTCTTGGGTAGGTAATCACGCCAAGTAGCTTCGATCCAGACTGTTTCAGGGGAATCGTCACTCACCTGTTGACGATTTCTTGAAGAAGTGATAAACAGCCCCATTGTTTCAGAAGCCTGAATCACTAAACCTCATCGAGCCGCTTCAGAATTAATATCTACAGTTGGAGGCGCTCGTAGACGACCTTCGTTAGGGTGAATTTTAGGTACCTAAAGTTGGGCTGAATCTGGGGGTTCGGAGCATGTAATTCGCCGAGAGTGTGTACCCGTGGGACCTAATATGTCCACTAGGAGGTACCTATTTCACACCTGCGAGCACCTGGGGTGAGCTGTGAACTAGGCCTAGCTAATGCCCCTCTTTAAATTTCACCACAGGTTCAATGTTATGTGCAATTGACAATTCCGTATCAAGTTGATTCTTTCTTTCGGCTACTTTCTACCCAGATGTAAACACGCACACGAAGATCTGAGGCCAATTATGAGTACCTACCTAGTTAGGGACCTAGGCAGGTATATTTTTCTATCGTAAAGTCCGAACGACGTAATTTTGTACGCCGACTCAGGTGAGCCGTGAGCCGCTGTTGAATTCGCCCAGAGGCTCCATACCTCATAGTGCTGCACGCAAGCGAGCGAAAGACCCGCTGAATCCATGGCAAATCCATAAATCCACAAATCCGGAGAACTCCATGCTGCAAATTCTTCCTAATTTTAACTGCAGGTACTATCAAAACTTATTATCTGGTATTATAGGTCTCATATGACAGCACTCAGTATTTACATATCGGCCACCGAAGTCTTGTGTGGCAGACCTCCGAGTGCCCTCTCACGATGGATACGAAACGGATTAACGCCCTGAGATATGTCGTCAGGAGCCGCTAATCACGATAATTGGAAAAGAAAACCCCCTTTCCCCCCTCACCCCCATCTGCAAAGAATCAACTATCGACGTCCGAGCTGTTACCAGCATTATGAATTTCTGGACCTTAAAAGAGAAACACGTAATATCAAAGCTTATTTGACATTGCTGTTTATGGACAATGATAGCTTTACCGAGGCCATTCGAATGGCCACCTCCTGGAGCTGCACCACCAAGTCAACAGACTAAGGACGTGCTTCTCCCAATCAATATTTGGTAGTTCAATTTCAGAGAAATAAACGAGTAATGCAGGCGGCGAACAACTCAGAGACTTAAAGCGATGGAGATGGATGGCAATATGCGGCAGCGATTATCAGCCGCAACACCAGCCTCCTCCCCTGAGATTAGGGATTTACTCTTTTTGATCTCGTTCACATCCGCAGCAACCAATACGACAATGTACTATAAAATTTAGTGCCTCGTGGGCTACACACGGACCTAGATCCCTTGTCGTATAACGTCTGTTTCTTATAGCTGCCTTTCCAGATTCGATCAGTCAAGCTGTCAAGGAGGCAATACCCAAGTGCTCATTGGGGCATTGGGGATGGAGTAGACCGAAATTGAGCCTTCAGGGTCCTACACGAGATCCAAATTGAATTGACCAATACATTCCTCACAGGGCTCTTCTGTTTCGAAACATGCCTACGACACACCCTAAACTCCAGTCGACGAGAGAGTGTACACGTAGCGATGCATGCAAACAGCGGCTCACAAGCACCCACAGGTTGATATCTGCCGAATATCTGCATTGCAGCGAAGCTTAAAGGTGATTTTAAGCATGAATCACACACTCGTATTGATGGTGGCAACCTGCAAATGGGGCCAGTTTAAAGAGGACAACAGCATTCTCTCACTACCTAAGTATTATGTGCAGTTGATCACACACGCCGAGGGTACACGAGGCGATTACCGTGTCATATTCCCGCCGCGATAAACAGGTACCTACCGACTTACCAACTTACCAACTTACCAACCTCTACACTCTACACACAGGCCATAGGTACCTTGTACACAGGTGCATCGTGGAATCTTCTTACTAACCATGATATATGATACCTCCTAATCGACATTACTCTAAAATAGCCAATATCGCCGACCTGACCAAGAATGCCAGTGCTATAATACTGTCGATATTGCATGAGGAACTCCCGAGTTAAGACATGGTGGGTCTACAATGTACGCTAACCTCTCTTTTCAAGTACAAGGAGATGGTTAGCAATTTGAAAAGCGAGCGAGCAATCATTTACTTGAAATCGTCTTAGCACCTGTCAACGGTCAACCTTCGCCATCGTGCGGCGACGCCTCGTGGGAGTCAAGGTTAACCGACAGGGATTACCTAGTTCCCCTAGTTTTTTTTTCTCATCATCCGTTCTTTCAATACCTACCCTACGTACCTACCTACTGACAGATTTACTGGCAGATTCTTGTGAAGGTCATTACTCCGCCCTTTACAAGCGTAGAGATTAACAGGACGACAACTCGTCGCCGCAACCTTCACTCGAGTATCGCTCTCATGACGGCGACGGCGACGGCAGCTTCCATCCCATCCAGCACCACTTTAGGCCATTGAGAAGGCTACTAGCGCAATATGTCCCGGTCATTTGATGCTAATATTACTACCTCTACTAGTAGCCAGGTCTCGTTAAAGCTTCTTAGTTGCTCTTGAAGCCACTATCTTCTTCCCCGGCTAGCAACATGGTTCCATTTGCAGTTACGAATCTAGAGTCTACAAACTGGCTTTGACAACTATGTTCCAGGTTTGAACCCCAGACACCGTGGGTGTCTTGTGTTATTGACTTGACTATTCCCCCCGTGCACCATGTCGTCCTTCCGAAAGCGGAAATATCGACTTCCACCCGTCCGCCAGACCAACGAAGGACTGGATCTAGTTTGCCCAGAAGATTTCTCGCAGATGGCAATGGCAATTGCAATGGCAGCAGCGGGGCAGACTAGAAGAAACCCCATAGGAAACGTACGATGTATGATGTCGAACGGTACGTTGTAGGAAAGTTTCCATAATGCATACTGCACTGGATGGACTGCTTGTCGACAGGTGCCCCATATATGGGAGGCATATGGCATATGTAGGTAAGTCATAGAGTGGCTAACAATTCTGTACCAACATAATCGACTCGAAATCTAAAAGCGAAGAGCCGCCATAAGCGCGAGCAAAGCTTCGCATGCTTGGCTTTTCGCATTCACGGCGAGTTTTTTCACAAGACAGTAACATTTTGAGCCGCTTTCAACGCCACAACGCTATCCCTCTCTAGTGAGGTACGGTGTGCATGATAGATAGTTACCTGCATCTTCATGCTTGTATATGGCAGAGCCGGTGTGAAAACTGAAACAGATCGGTTTTAATTGTGTAAGGTTAACAACTAGGTGGCTGTTGATTGCGGTTTCGTTATCCCTAGATAGAATCCGTCCACAACCTATTACCAAATCTCGGAGGGTTAGTAGGAAACTCCTCACCCCCACGACAACCTGCTATTATGTTCTCGTGTAAAAACACAGATATGACGCTAGTGGATTAGTATCTTTCTTCTTTTCTTCCCATAATACGACGCAACATTGCTCACCCCGCGTTCTGAGTGAGGTTTGAACAGCCTTCCCAGAGTAACTCATGTCCGCCAATCAATACCCTAGCCCCATCATTCTCCCCTTCACCGCTAAGATCAGAAGGAGAGCAATGCCGATGCCATGGATGGGGGCATTATCTAATCTAGACCCGCAGAGCAAAAATCACCATGTACAGTAGAAATCGTTCGACGTATCAAGATCAGTACCCCTCTTCGCGCCTGTTTGGTTGACTCGAGTCACTTGCAGACGATACTACGGCATCTCCAACCCCGGTCGTATTTCTCGAACCTGACCAACGAAGTACGCTGTGGTGTTCCCCAGCTGGCTACCTTCTGGGTTGGATTTCTCCTATTTTTCTTTCACCGGTCAGCAGGGCTATAAAGCTCCATGTATCCGGGACTGCACAATGCACAATGTGTTGCAGCTCGGAGCGGTCATACATACCTCCACGCATGCAGTTCAGAGTCGCGCAGGATTATTTATTACACGACGTCATATCGAGCCTCTCTTGCCTCCCCTCTCTTTCTACTTTGATCAATCACCAAGGCCGAAGTCGTGCCGTTTCGAACGTGAACCAGTGGAGAGAGCATGCAGAGCACTGACCTTCTTCCAGACTCGAGCCAGCCGACTTGCCCTATCTGTAACGTTCTACATGCAGCGGCAGCGTCTAACATATTAACTGCTACATAGAAGATGAGACCCACGACGACCCTGGAGAATTGATTTAAAGGTCGAGTTCTACGGTGGAACCCCCATCCCTCTACTGCAGTGTATAAGCATCAAAAACGAGGCAAACTTACATATGTATGTAGGTACATATGTAGGTACAACGCCCTAACCACCACGCTACTGCAGTAGAGAAACCTCCCTTTAGCCAATGGGATATCTGATTTGATACCTGGCTAGGAGGGGAGCGAGGTTCGGCAGACAGAATGTTGTATTTTCCAACCCCTCCACTTCCGGAAACATCCTAGCCCTACAACCGGCCTTCACGATCTTCTGCAACAAGAGAAGGAGACTGGCCTCCGCGAGACATGCCCGCCTCATGGATTTGGTTTCCATGAGACTTGTGGCCTACAGTTACATTGACAGCAACTACGCGGCAGTTCGATGATGCGCAATGGCACGACTCGTTGATTAACACTGATACAGGACGTAACCATAACCAAGCTTTTTAGCGATCATCGATGATCCCCCGCGACGATAAACGTGGTAGCAAGGTAAGCTATAGTACAGGTTTTTATGTGGGGTAACTCGACAGTTGTTCCCTAAACAGCAACCAGGTGTTACGAGCGTCAGTGAGATACTACGATGGCGAGGCCCATACTGAAAGAATATAGAGAATCAAAGCCTTATGGCCTCAACCATCGCCACCACCTTTGAACGGAATATGCCGTACCTAATAGGTACCTACCTCTTAGGTAGATGTGCTTCAGACTGCACGCTAGGTGCCTAAGGCATCAAGATGGGGTCTTGAAGGCTGTTCACGAGGTGTTCTAACTCTCAACGAAGCTTCCTACCATCTTGGTAGTAGTAATGTCGCCATAGGTCTAGACACAGATTCCTGTCTCAGCTGGTGCTAGAGCAAGGAACAGCACGCCTATCTTGGTTCAATGGCCATCGGAAAGATTACCCGTCGTCAATCTAACTATTTACGGCTGCGTCAAAAACAAGATTCAAATGACACGATGATATGATAGACGATGGACCTAGTCTGACGATTCGTATTATTCCATGCAACTCTTCAAATGCCGAATGGAGTCTCCACTTGGCTGGTACGTGCCTGGTATTCGGTCCCACCCGCACGGCGGACTGCATTAATCGTGTCTGGTTAGACACTCCGAAAACCCAAAGGTTTCACGACGATTCAAATCCTCGGCACAGCAGCTGTCCGGCTTCCTATTTATGGTCTGAGAAGTCTGCGAGTCTAGAACGGCAATTTCCTTGGGGAAGGCTTCATGTTTTATCTAGTTCCCAGAGTGATATCAGTCGTGGTACGTTTAGTAGAACGATGCTCGGTAGATCTTACTTGAGGTAAGACGACATGGGCATCCTTCAGAGCCTCAATCTCGATTACCTATCAGCTATTGTACAGTAGATTCACAAGTCATTGTTCAGCCGCTCCCACATTTCCAGCTTGATAACGCAGGGTGCGGCAAAGTTCCCCCATTAAAGCTATTGACACGCTTACTATTATTAGTCTTCACCTCTGCAATGCTGCTTAGAAATGGCAAGACGGAGGGTTTTTTTTTTGAAGCTAAATCTGGACCTTTTTGTTCATCGCCAAAAGGACGAAACTAGAGAGAGGCTAGGAATGACTTACATTAGGTAACTGGAATAGTAGCCCTATCCATGTCCTATCAAGGCTAACGCTCGCTAAAGCAGAACTGATCCAGCCACACGTTCAATGTTCAAGCCCCGCTCTCGTCATCCATAAGCCTCTAGACGAACGACACAAGCCACTTAACGGTTCCTAATTATACCCATGTAGAGGTTCCATCGTTCGACAACCCACTCAAGAAGCTTCAGCCGCAGACAGCTACCCCCTAAGTAGTCGCCATCCCCGCGATCTAGTGTTGGGTCGTTCGCTAATCGTCTGTGCTACTCTTTTTCTCATCTCGTTAATACGTAGCACGAGGTGCCGTTACAAGGTAACGGCACCTCTATCTCAGCTCAGAGGAATCAAGAGGGGGGTGGCTTAAGAACTTATTACACGGCTCTCGAGCCCGGCATGATAGGTGCTGATCACACGCTGTGCCGTAGGTGGTACTATTCCTAGATTCTTGATCCACGTCTCTATCTAAAGACTTATCTAATAGTTAGGTACCTAGCCCCTAATCTTTGAGACTTAAATTTTTCCAAGCTGAAACCCATAGCCCTTTCGAGCTGTCTGGTTATGTCTCACTAGTAGTTCCCCCACTCTTGTGACTTTTAATCACAAATGGACCTGGTTAGAGCCTTATCGAATACGTACAAACCCCATACGTGCACACGGTCCGTTGGGGAGGGTCTGGTCTGATCTCGGTTACACGGATCATGGTTGAACCACTCAACGGTTGGCTTCTTCTGTTTCTTCAAAGTCTCTTATGTGTAACCATTCAAGAGCCGCTAGCAACTTGATTGCGTTTTTAACGTCTAGCGTTCTAACGTCATTATACATAAAGCAAATGAGTGGCTTTCCATTACAGAAACCGGGAAATGTATGTAGTTAGCTGCCACAGCCTCTTACTCGCCTAACTGTTTCTTGCCTTCTACGGACTGGAGGTAAGCAATCAGAGAACCCCATGCCGAATGAAGAAGTACCTAGGTACAGTTCCCCGAATTGGCAGATTGGTTATTTTGACGGTTGTACCACATACAAGTAAACACCCCAGCCGTACCCGCTACAGGGTAACGGAAATCCATGTCAAATGCATGCCGGCAAGGGCCATCCATGCATTGCCGGCCAGGGGCCTGCATGGGGTTATCATGTACCCTTACCTCCACGCCGTACGGTAGGCCTTACCAAATCAAGTAATCAATTTCGTCGTAGTGATACACCTGCGCACAAGTAATCGTTTGCATTCGTCCTTTCTCTGTTTCCCCAAAAATATGGCATTCTAATTACATAAGTTAGAGTTACCAAAAGGCTATATCTTTCCACCGCATTGTGTGACGGTGCGGTTCTCTCTCTTCAGTGGGTTAGGTAATGTATCTCATGCAGCCCTACCCCTATTGCTCTTTCGAACTGGCCACGAGCGGTGCGATCATAAACTCTTTCATCGTACACTGTTGTCTATTAGTTGTACTCGGGTAGATCGACGGGCGGGGCAGACTTTGCATATTCAAGTCAGCTATCGTGCATACCATAGTACATGCAGACATGAGGAAATAGCGGTAAGGCAAGGCGTTACGAGTTGCTTCATGTACGTAAGGTAGGCCAGGTAGGCAGGCAGGTAGGCAGGTAGGCTACCTCTTCCACACTAAAGTTCCAAGGTGGCTTAACAAGTCGAGTGATGATCATTGTGTGCCCTGTTGGAGTTGGCCCTGCAGTTTTGTGCTCGTTTAGAGCGGTAAAGTACGCAAATACAGTTTACCATGTAGATCACAAATCCTGCCAAGAGTCCCTCCCTTAAAATGCCCGATGTCAAAAGCTGCTAGGCCGCTGAGTCTGCCGTCGGCAAGTCTATCTCGAGACATTTAGAGGCAAAGACCATGCTGGATATGCACCATATTCCCCGCTGGACGATAGGAGACTTACTTAAAAGCGACGCTCGACCGCTCGCAGCACATGGGGGGCGGGATCTCAAGGCAACTTGTTTGCCCTTGCAGCAGATCCGTTGATCCACGTGTGTTGCACGCATGAGGCAAGTTACCCGTTGTGAACCAAAATCTTGAAAAATGGCATCTTCGTAACCGTCGTCGTCATCCTCATCGGGCTCTAGTTCCCGCTCGAAGAAACGAAACATTTTCTCGTTGTCTACTACCGTGACATCGTGCAAAGTAACGTCAGATATGCACCCAGTTTGCCCAGTCTTGTCTGGCGTACCTCAAATCATGTGGCTGGCTCTTCACGTATCCACCCGTCTGTCAATGTAACGTTAGAGCGGAAACAATTTACCAGGGTCTGGATGTATATAATACCTTGTATACGTACCTAGATTGATATATAATACGT
>JAOWAP010002991.1:0-15238 GCA_028565235.1 Hypoxylon lenormandii
GTGGCCGCCGCCGCGACGAGCCTCGGAGGCTATTCGCCCCCTGGCGCTGTCGTGCAGCAGGGGCTGGTCGCACAAGATGAGGCTCAAGACCCGAGTGCCAACTACAAGGGCGGAAACCAGTAGTGTACCTAAGGTGAAGATTGCGATGGCAAAAAAAGGAATGGACGGTGTTATTGAGACTATATAGAAGGGTACCTGATGCCTGGTAGTTCCGCCCACTAATAATAATAATATGCGACGACCCCCCTTTTTACATCGGCCCAACATGTCCAACTACCAACGTGAGAGGGAAAAGCTGCAAAGAGATCCTTCTTGTCAATCTTCCAAGTACCTTATGTGTACCCCATCATCCATCTGCTGCTTTCTTCAACTGTCTAGGTACCTTGGCCTAGGTAGGCATTCTAGTGATCGTGGTATGAAATGTCATGACGATGTTAACGAGGGTCGTGATTGAGGACTGAGGAAAATGCTAGTAAGTAGCACCTACACCATAAAAGAAAATGAAAACAGCATCACCCACCCGTAATTTCGATTTGGTACCTCTGCACCACCCTTATGTCGGATACTGTGTTGCTCCGAAGTTGAGGTGGGTGGTAGAGAGTATAAACATATGTGTCTTCTCTAGCAAAGACTTAGTTCAAACGTATGTAAGGTACTTTAGTACCTGACTGTAGATGACCGGAGTAGTATTGTTCGTCTTGACCGCTGGTCGTGGGCATCTGGTTTTCTATATATTGCTGTTGCGGAGCAGTATAAAACGATTCGTTGGTAGACGATGACCCGTTCCCATTATCGAATGTAAGCATAATAGGATTAATAGTGCCACTGCTCGGGGGTCCAAGCAGTCCGGTATTGAATGGCGGCGCGTGCGGTTTGGGGGTGTCCTCGCTATCGTCTTGGACGGAACTGGGTGCCGTGATCGCTGTCGTTGCAGACGGCTCCGAGAATGCTCCCGACGGCATGGTTGAGGGGTACCCGGAATACGGGTATCCTCCAGGGTGGGACACCGTGCTAGGATATAGGAAGGACTGGGTGTTCGTGTGGGCGGGAGAAGTCGGCGAACTGCCAACAAATTGCCGCGGCTCGATCGCTGTAGCCAACCGACCCATGTTTTGGGAGTTTGCATATCGATGATGCACGTTGCCGGCTGCGAGGGTTTGTCAGAACTACAGAAGAAGGCAAGTTCGAGTTGTTTCGACTTACTAGGAGTGGCCTGGGCTATTGGGGACGACGCCATACTGTTCGAATCGACAGTATTCTTTGGTATCTTGGAGAGCAGGACCCTTTTCAATTTGTGTCCATATGCCTTCTGTAGGAACTTCATCCCAAGGCATATGGCTGTCAGATTCTTAGAAGAATCTTCGAGCACCATGGCCGCAACTTGAGTGCGATGAATATCATAAGCCTTCGATTCAATATGAAACTCCACAAAGTCGACGGGACTCTCGAGTCCATTTGGCGTTAAATACTGTCCCCGTTTTGGCAGGGCGATTGGGCGTATCATGAGACCGAGCTGCGTTACCATTCGACTGGGAATGTATACATTCTCGATATCGCATGTTGGCTTTGCAGCCACGATCACTTTGGAGCCATTCCCCCGCGTCATCGTCATTTGCACTTCCATCTCAGCTATATCTGCGAGATACAGCGACGGGGCAATGTGCGACTCCCCATGGCGAGATGGTAGCGCAGATACGTTTTGCTGGGTAAGCCTGGATTCTCCAGGAAATGATACCATCTCGGGTGGATGGAACTGGATATTGCCCGAATGACTAGAATCTCTGGGCTCAAATCCGTGTGAAAGACTCGGGCCCAACGCAGAGCTGGATTGAAAAGCTCCATCAAAGGGGCTCAGGAATGGTGGTGCGTATATGTTACGGCTCGATGTTGGAGCCCCGATGCCGATGGAGTGTCCAAGTGCATTAGCCCATGGCTGAGTTTGAGAAGGATATCGCAATGGCAGGTGATGCGAAGCTTGAAGGCCGCCAGCGCAGTAAGCTGGTTCACTCGATCGGTATGGTTCGTTGCTTGTTAGAGTGTATGCACCCTCTGCTGCCGGAAAGTTGAAAGGGTATTCATTCAGGAAGCCGCTAAGGTCATTGCCGTGTTGGCTCAAACCTATGACGGTCTTGGAAAGTGCCGCCTGTTCACTGGTGGGAGAAAATATTGGGATATCCCCAGAGCCTGGAAGGAAAGGAGGAGGAGTAGATTCGATGACAGTTGGGTTGCTAGAAATCCTTGAAAATGGGGCTGGTGTCAGGCCGAATGTCGGGACGTCGGTCCGGAGGGGGACTGGATTTTGATTTCGCAACCTTGACTGCGTGGTGCGGCGTCGTCGATGCCGTGGCCAGGGCATCTTCGGTGAGGTAGTCTTGATGCTCTCGATGTGCCTTTGCGAGCCGAATGTTGTACCCCAAGAAGGTGTATAAAGAGGCGAGTCTCTCAGCTTCACCGGGAATTTCTTACGCTTATGGCGAGGATTGCTTAAGAAGATACACAAGCCAGCCTCGTAGATACTAATCGCATAGCTGCCTCCAGGCATCCCTAAGGCAGAATCTGGTGCTGGCGGGCACAAGTTTAAAGAAAGAGATGAACGAGACGAAGAATGAAAGGCGGACTACGATCCTTCGTTAAGACAGACTATAAGAACGATATTAGGTACCTTTGATATTGCTTGGAAGAACCAGGTAGATGGGGATAGTTATGTAGATGCCATGGGAAGGGCAGGATATAAGTGGAATTTCCATATCCGCCGTATAGCAATTGGGTTTCTGATCTGGCTGTCCCTGAGGGCTCCAGCCCAGAGCCGTATGTCAGTCGATTAGCCTTACCACGTATCTCGCTAAGAAGTACAGTCCAGTAGACTTTGACAGCAGCAAATAATTTAGGAATTCGAAAGGGGCAATAAATAGCCTGAGGAATTCCTGGATCGTCCTGCGGGTAGACACGTTGCTTCGACAAGGCAAGATGCGAGGCTTCTTCCACTAAGAGCATCTTAGCTTTTGCCTGCATGGTTTTCATGCGCCAAGATACATATGGAAGCAGTCACATGGCTCATGGACACTGAGGCGCAAGTGCGGATGGTTACAAGGGGGCACCTCGGCTTGTAAATAGCTTTTGAGCTGGATGGCTGAAGGCCTAGGACCAGATTTCATGCAGACAGAGAGGGGCTTGGAGGCGGTTCGTAAACTGGAATTTCCAATTGCAGGACTCTGTCTCGTTTCGGTGAACCGCATCCCAAAGCCAAGGGATTTGATCTTGCTCCGGGTCAGTCCCGCACCTATGTCGTATCGTTCTCATCATCAATACAGATTGAACTACCTAGGTACTGATTCTTCGTCTGCTTAGCTGGATCCCGACACCATCCTCCTTTCCTTTCAGAAGATGATCTAGATTCTATTCCGTACGTAGGTACCTAGGTTCGCTAGGAGTATCTGATCGGTCTACTAATAAGGAAAGCTGCAGGCGACCTGTGATCTACTGCAAGGATGGGAATCGATAATGGGGGGCGTAAAGCCTGCAGGTGCCCACCATGTAAGCCTTCACCTCGACCTTTTCATCGACCCTCCTTTCTTACAGGCCCACTGAGGCTACCTACCTGGTAGGTTAGGTAGATATGCGACAATTTTCAAGTTGGCTGGGCGCTCGGGCGGCTATAATAGTAATTGTAAAGGCGAATTCGCGATTCGATGAGGGTTGGTTGGTTATCTTATTACAATGGCTGAAATACGACGTACTGAGAGCCTGCTGTAGATTTAAGAAGGCTCACTGACCAAGTTTACTTATCCGTCCCTTTGCCCTCCCCTCTGTAAGATAGACTCTCCGAATCTAGAATTGAAATTTGTCCCTTTCTTATATATGTAGATGCTGATTATTCTGTAGGTGGTTTACTACGTTATCAAGCGTAGTTGGATCTGTGGTCTATAATTAAATAATTCATATTTACTGTAAGTTCAATTAGCATGCCGAGCATCTCTGAACCCAAGAGCTAATGTAATGAAAAGAGATGGGAATACCTACAACTAACTCTACGATATCTCATTTTCGCATATGGAGCACATGCTTCTCGCTTTCGTCTGCCCCAATGCATCTCTTAGCCGTCGAGGATCATGATTCGGAAAGCCGGAATCCGGTCGTTCTAGCTGTCTTCTTAGAAAGCTTCAAGGCCGACATCACTCAAGCTTGTATCCAATACAAGAAACTCTATACAACAGTTATACAGCCTCCCAAGCTGCCCGTCCAATATATGGCGAAGAGCTGGCAGGATCTAGGCTTACGTGGTCCTTTACCGTTCGGAGAGGAAGAGGACATGACTCGAAATGGCTTCTCAGCCGATTTTCCGACGAACTGGCTAGACGCTTGCCGGCAATCCCTTGGAAAAATGATAGTCTGGAAAACCGTCTCGCAACTTTCGCATCATATTTCGCTGTCAATAGAAATCTCGAGGTGCGAACTAGATACAAACAGCTACTCGTCCTCGGGAGATGCCAAGGAAACGGAACCGATGAGGCTGTCGAGGTTAACAGCTGGCACTATAAGGAGCATCATCTTTGAAGGCATGTTAACTTCCTTAGGAGAAACGCTATGGGCTTCGTCAAAATTTCAACCGGCATATAGTAGGAACAACGCGACCTCAGTATGCAGTTCTACTTGGAATGGAACTGGCCATATTGGGATTTGTTCGGATACCAGTGTGACACTACTGGTACATGGTCAGCTACCGGATAAACAACAGAATTATCTTTCGCTAAATTGCATCGGAAGCTCGCCAGACGTAGGGGGAGGTGTTATAAGCGGTAGGAGTACTTATGTGCCTGTCTCTTTTGTCGAGGAATCAACTGTGGATTCTGTACCGATTCAGGTTTCAGGAGAATGGGCTTCAGCAGATGAAGAATCGACGTGTGTTTTGAGATCCGGCATATCAATACTTTCAGATTACCACGCGTCTTCACAAATTCCGACTGGGCTAAGTATTTCAATTGTGGATTATCAGAGGAGCTTGGTCTGCCGAAGCACGATATTGGACCTTGAGTCACTTAAAATGTCAGCCATCGAGGTAGAATGTTTGACCAACTCAGGTGCTCTTGAGGAGGACGGCCGGGAGGAAGAAGAGCTGGATAAGTATTGGACCTGGAATATCGAGACTCAGAAGTTTGTTCACGTCGACGAAGACACGAGGGAGACCATATATCACCCAGATGAATTTGACTGAGTGTCACCTCCTGGAAATCCATTACGGGTGCTGAAGAGATGGTCGGTGGTGATTAGGGTGTTACTGATTGAAGTACCGGTGGCTACACATGGGCAACATACAAGTGAGTTAGCCGTTGCTATCATGCCGAGGAAGCAAACGTAAAGCTGGCAAACGAACAAGTTGAAAATATGAATTCGATTTAACCTAGTCGAGTCCGTGGAGGCGGCCGATTTCGATCGAGTTGGAAATTACTTGCATAAATTATCATTTCTGACAATATCCACTACGAAGCTAGGTACCGTAGAGGTATCTTTTAGCGTTTTAAGAGTGCTAAATGCGGTGCAGGTACGATATTAGTGCGCTATAGTACTTCCTTACCCTGCTACTCTGCTGCCCCTTGCGCGGGAGGGGTGTGCGGGAGGGGCCTGCAGATTCACCGAACATGCTCTGCCGCTCTACAGTGGCCATCCAGCCATCTAGACTGCTACTATCTAAAATGCCAGACTTGCTACCTTGCCTGCTTGCTCCGATATGCACACAACCATGGTTCACGGTTGTATGATTCGCGGTCAATGATTTTCTTCTCAAGTTACAGAAGAAAATCTCGAGGTCGGCTGTAATGCGAATCGGAGAAATCGGCAAGATTACATGATTTATCAAGAGTCGCCTCGAATGTATCGTCCGATGAGCTAAGTCCTATCCGACGGCTTCGAGCGTGAGCCAAGGTTCGCTGGTTCGAGAGTACCACCGGTTTTCTCCTTTACATATTTCGATGGGTCAGTGCGCTCAATCAAATCTTGGCATGAGCTTGTGACTTGTGATATATGCAATCGCTTGCGATGCGAGATGGCTGGATGGATAGGAGGTCTCGAAATCTTCGTTTCTCTACTCTCTACATCTGCCTACTTGTAGGTATTAAAGACGTTCAAGGTTGGATGTTTCGATGTCACCCCAATACATCTTGGATGCATCTTGGAAACATCGACTAGCTCCGTCGAGTTCGGTTTGTCTCGTCGACCCCAGACTCAGCGGCTGAGCCATTCGTGTGACATCGGCCACTCTTCTCGAGATCTTAGGCTTATCTGGTTCGCGCTGTTTCTTCCACGAAAATAGACCAAGACCTCGCTTTTTAAAATAGAGCGTGGGAAAATGAGAAAATTAAGAATCTCCCCTGTCGCGTGTAACGACTCGGGTTTCAAATAAGGGCCCCCCTGGACAAGGGTCCATAATCCACCGTCGTCTTGGGTCGCCTCAGCCTTGTATCCTAACCCAATCACCCATCTCGCCTTCACAGACATGTGGATCTGGATGACGGACCTCGAACACGACCCTGCAAGCTCCACGTTTGAGGATCACAGACCTTAAATCCACCACTGCAGAAGCCCATGCTCACGGGAACGGACTACGGTCGAGGAGGCCCTCGCTTGCCGAGTTCTTGCCACTCCCCTACTGTCCTATCTCCAGCTCAGTCTCGCGCTGCTTCTATCTCCTCTTCCACCTCTTTCGTGTCGTTGGGCTGACTATCGCCAATATCGACCACCATGGCGCCGTAATGCCACCTGCCCGCGTCAACATGATTCATTCGCTTCTTAGTTAATATTTTATATAATATCTTTTTTCAAAGTACCCATCGAGTGGGCTTTTACGTTCTTTTTCTGGCCGATATCCCGCCGCCGACGCCGCCGCCGCAATCATGGCCGTTCTGGAAGCAACTCAGGCCCTTCTGGGGGCCTTCTTCTTCGGTGTCCTGTTTAATGGGGCATCGGCAGCGTTGCTTTTATATGTCATAGGCCACGGCTCAGCAATTTTTCGGGACGGCCTGAGGCTGGTCCTCATATTATTTCTCACATCTTCTGCAGCTTGGGCACTTGTCGAGTTTCTCTCCACCATCATCGAGCCGACCGCGGCGTCTACGTGTCAAGTCGCAGTTATCTTTTCGTCAACTTTCGATCAGCTAGGCAGGGTTTTCCTCGAGCAGTATTTGGTATGGGCAGCGCGAACGGAGGGGAAGAAAGTGTTGAGTGCGGTGTCGCAAGTTCTCATCCTCGGCCGGTTCGGTGTTGGTATGGCGTTCGTTGGACTGACGAAGAATGAATTCAATCCTACGTGTGTGCCCGTATCCAGCGTGCAACCCGTCGCCATAGTCGCAATTGCATTGGATGCCGTCATTATTACTCTGGTGGCCGTCCGAGTCTTGTCTATGAGCCCGACCAAAGATGTTTCAAGCGATCAAGTTTCGCAAACAAAGAAAAATGTTATTTTGGTTACTGTTGGACTAGCAATATGGACAGGAGTTAGTCCTCCTAATCCTATACGCTTGTTTCTATACTAACGGTTCGCAGATGAGCGTAGTCCTATTACTTGGCATGAAGGCAACTGCATTGGTTTTGAAAACGACACTACCAGCACTTGGCCTGGCAATCTTAGTTGGTATGTGTTGGCTCCTTTCTGACAAAACTCCTAATGCTAATATCACCGCGAAGCACTAATTACTTTGCTTTCGGGAACACTGGTTGCGCCTCGGGGCCCACCTCCGCGGCGGCCTGACTCCCCCACTGCGCGGAATGTTGGACAGGTCAGAGACCTGTCGTCTTCAGATTCTACGGATTACCCTCCATCTCGCTACGAAGATGTCAAGACTATGAATACGAGGACGAGGGCGATGTCCGCGTACGTTTCTGGAAATGGAAGTGCTATGGTTGATGGTGGATTACCGGGGCAGGTCAGCATCGTACTGCCAACAGAAACGATGGAGATGGGCGGCGCTCGGAAGAAAATTACTAAAGGGAGTGCGTGGGCGAAATCCGGGGGAGGCAAGCTTGTCATCTCGAACCCGATTATCAAGGAAGCGGAAGGCATGGGCAACCCCTTGGACAGAATCCCAACGATCGACTTGGCTACCGCTGCCAGCAACGAAAAAGAGCGACGAATTAGACTAGCTCAGGGCGACTTGGCTCTTATTGCGCAGCGGCCGGCTCCTCAACCACCGGCCTTCTTCGATCAAGAAAGGACACTTGCCAGGGAGGTAAGTCTGAAGCGAAAAGAAATTGCGCCCTCGTCTGAATTGGGGCGATCCGTTTCGACCAAGACCACGAAGACTACAGGGGGACTTTCCGTCGAAGCGAATGCGTCTACTACCTCATCGGAGCTGTCGCCTGGAACTGAAAAAATAAGAAGGAGATCACCACGTCAGCCTCTTGCACCGTCGATCCCAGCGACATTCCAGCCTATTCGGCCGGGCGAGCCAGTTCGTATACCTATCCCAAGACCTCGATCTCCACCTCAGTCTCCAAAGGCGCCCGAACCCGTAAAGACCCCGCTCCAACGGCGACCAACTACAGGACTTCCCTCAAATCCTCGCGCCCAAGCCATGAAAGCTATGGCGAAGGAGGCCAAAGACCAGAGGCAAGAAACTGTGATGTTCATTAACAATATTGTCTACGATGATCCGAATACCGTCAACAATATTGTGCAAGGAGCTTCAAAAACACCCATGACATCTCTTGATTCCGCTGACTCTGTCGTTAACCGTCCACGCCCGATACCTCGAAAGGGAGACAAGGATCGCCAAGTCTTCCCAGCTGAGCTCTCGCCCCATGGGCATAGGCGAACAAAATCAAGTGGCTCAGTTGCGAGCAGAAAGTCCATCCTTCAGTCTATGCCTGGAAGCCCTACTCAGCTGCCGCCTTTACCGCCGCCACCTAAAAGTGCTGGAAATGCAGTCCGGCCCCTTCCAAATGACACGAAGAGTATGACATTCAATGAAAAGATGGACATTCTGTACATACCTGCTCCGGCCAGCGCTCCTTCGACAGCGGGTACCACGAGCAAACGACGCTCAACGGTGCCTGAGATACCTCCTGTTCCAGCAGTTTATACGGCGCCTACGCAGCCTCCTGCTGACGAGGGCGTTTCCGACCCTGAAGCAAATGGTGATAGGAGAGTATCAAAAACTACTGACAGGAGCTCGATAAGAACAACAAGCATTCTCGGGATCGAGGATATTCCGCAACGTCATGTGCAGAGAGAAGCTAGCACCCGCAATGCAGTTGATGAATTAGGACAATCTTGGCTACCCGGAATATCGGCTGAGAATGAAAGACAACAACGTCAGCCCAATAACAAAGCCGATCGCAAATCGTCACCAATTATTCCAGTCGGTAGCCGGTTTAGCATGTCATCTGTGAAGACTGAGAGTAGGACACGCGACGATGACGCCAGTACTGTATGGGGCTCTGTACACTCACCAGTCGCCGCGGTTGATGTCCATCAGACACGACGTAATGCCCGGTCAACATATATCCGAAAAGATTCCCGTGGTTCCGAGGAACAGATGAAGCAGGACATGCCTACAAGTATTCCTAGTGAGGTCATGACGGTCATGTTAGCCGACGACGATCAAAAGCCACTTCTCAGAGACGAAAAAGTTCATGTGGAGATTCCAGTTTTCCACCATCGTATAGGCGACGAGTGTCCTACGTTCTCGACTAGAAAGGACAAGGGGCGGTTAAGAAAAATGCCACCACCGGCTCCTCTAATTTTGAATGGGAGAAGCACTAAAAGAGCAGTTATAATCCAAGCTGCGGAGCCATCGCCATTGGAGTCACCTGAGGCTGCGTATCAAATGATTCAAGCCCAGCTGCAGCGGTTTGAACAGTCAAACCGAGAATCGGTGGAAAGCCAAGGACAGCAACGACTGGCGCTCTTAGAGAATATAGAGCGTGAAATGGGCCAGCTAGAAAACAAGTGGCAAAATCGTCTCGAACGTGACTCCATGTCCAGCATTCAGACTTCGCCGTCAAAGGATTCTCGGCCGCCTTCGATAGCTGAGCGCCGAGCATCCCGGAGAGCATCTATACGAAATAGTGCTCTGCGATCCGTAGGCGAGGATAATATGGGTACACTTTCATCTCAGAGTTCAAGGCCGAGCTCCGAGAACACACAAGCTTCCGTTTGGCAAGCCCGTCTCGCCGAGGCCCAGATGCAGTACATGAAAAATACACCCGACCTGATCATGAAGCGGAACAATCTTAACTTCCTCTCTGTTTCCAAAGCTGCACTAGGCAGCCCAAGCCCTCCCGATACGGACGAATCTGAATCTGAATACGAAGACGAAGCACCACCGAGCGTACAGCTCTTAAGTCCTCGGGTATATCAGCCGGCGGTCCAAGTGCATGCGCTCTGGAGACCCCAGTCGCCCATTCAACACTCAGCCAGTTTCGGTCTTTGGGCGGGAACCGCTAATAAATCTCCCGAGTCCAATGAAGTTGACGAATTCCCGGGCCTGTCCATTCGCCCAGTGATTCGGAAAACCTCAGATCCGTTGCCGATTTTTAGCTTGAAATTATGGCAGAAACCCGCTGAGATGAGCAATGCAGGTGCTGCGAACGGACTGTGGAAGAAGCCTGCCCCGTCGCCACCTACCCGCCCAGTCACTATTCGCCCGCCTCGAAGGAACAAGCGCGTAACTCTTCTACCTGATATTCTAGAGAATCCCGAGCCATTGCCTGACAAGCGGGGAACTTTGGCTATTTTCCAATTCCCTTGGGGTGAGAAGAGCGAGCATGCTACTATTCAACCTCAACCAAGCCGTGCGTATATGGCTATGCCGGGTACCATGACTACTGGAGGCCCAGTACTAAACGCCTCTTTGGAAGCTAGGTCAAGGCAGCTAGAAGCCGAAGAGTTTATGACCTCTTTCTTCGATGATTACGAAGCAGAGGAAGAGGGTGACAACTTCGGCGATTTCTCTGATAGCGATCGTGAGGGCGATGATTTTGACGAGAACACCCTCTGGGAAATTGCAAGCTTGCTTAAGACCGATAAACTGCCTTCCAAGAACAGTTTACTTCCTCAACCGCAGCTACCTTCCGACTCTCCGTTATCAGCAAGCTATGCCCCTGAGCTGTCAAATGAAGACTATCATAGTGACAATATCGTACAGGAGGAGCCTATTCCGGTTGATCGCTTGTCCCTCCCGACCCCTGAGCCCGTTCGAGCTCGGCCTTCGCTATGGGCAGCCCAGCCAGCAGCTCCGGAAGTCCACACCACTGTCGGTCTTCCCCAGCCGGATTCCGCAACCTGGAAGAGCTATGTCACAGAGCCCCTAGAAATTACCCGATCCAAAATCCGAGTTGAAGAGATTGCCCCTATCCGAAGCACCCAACTATGGGCGCCAGGCACCAAAAATGCCAACCTCGCAGATACTGGTCTACTCTGGAGTACAAGCAAGCCAGTATATAGCATGCCGGTGGCCTCGTCACATAATATGGTGGCTACTACGACCAAGTCGTCACTACTATGGGTACGACCTGTAACCACTTTAACTTCCGACATATCTGGCCTGTTTGACGTTAGCCACTCTAGAGTGGACTACCGTAGAACTTCAAAGGAACCTGCTGCTGTCATGATGGTGCGGAAACCTCGCACAAGGGCAGTAAGTCTTGAGAAGCTAGTATCGAAGAGTCTCTGGACTGGAGAAACTGCTACTCAAAGTGCACTACTATGGGAGAAGCCCATCGTCATGCGCGCCTCTGGAAGTGATAGCAGCTTATTTGACATCAACATTCCTCGATTCGATTACCGCCGAACTACGAAGGAACCTGCCGCCATTTCCATGCAAACGACCCCCCGTACAACCAAGGAGCCGTTGGCACTTCTGCAAACAAGCAGTCTCTGGTCTAAGAACATCCTGGCCTCTCCGCCGACCGCCTATGGCGCCCAGCTGTTTACACCTAAGCGGCCTATTGTAGCTTCTCGCCCCGCCAAAGTGGATGCTACGCTGAATGCTCAGTCAGTTCTCTTGTGGGAGAAGCCAACAGTGACACTAGAGCCTCAACATAAAGGTCTGTTTGATGCTAGTGTGCCGAGATACAATTATCGACGAACCTCTAAAATCCCAGCTGCGGTCTTCATGTCTACGAAGCCTCGTTCGAGCAACGGACCGTTGCCAGTGCTCACGACGACTAGTCTCTGGACTGGAGAAACGGTAGAACGTGAGCTATCTGCTGTGGTCAAGTCATCCCCTATTCCTCAAAACATCCCAGCTTCAATTGTCGCGAACTGGTTATGGGAGAAGTCTACGCTAGCAATCCCAATGTCGGAGTACGAGGGTCTCTTTGACGTCAATGTCGCCAGAATCGATTATCGCAGGAGCTCCAAGCTTCCGGCCGCAGTCAACATGAGCCGGAAGCCTCGCAAGATGGGAGAGCCTCTGGCTACTTTGACAAGCACAAAGCTCTGGGAAATAGAGACCAAACTGACTCATGTTTCTGCTCCAAAAACAATTTCTTTGTGGGATAAGCCCACCTTGTTGACGCCGATCGCCGCCGGCTTGTTCCAGCTTGATTCGAACCGCAAGGTCTATCGAACAACTTCGGCAGAGCCAGCCGCGCTTGAGATAACCCGAAAGCCTCGACTTGTCAATGAGCCGCTTCCGAGAATTGAATCATTCCACCTCTGGACCAGTAACCGGATCACTTCGGTTGAGCTAGATTGGATCACAATTTCTTCTGTGCGACCCCGAAGCCCCTCCGTCTCTTCCGTGTCTAGTACGAGCTCGGCACCTTCGTCACCTGCAACTGATTCCTCATCGGTCAAGACGAACACCACGAAGGCGTCTTCAGCCAAGAGCACCAGTAGCTTTTTCAGCAGTTGGTTCGGGAAAAAGAAGGAACCAGAAGTAGGCCAAGTTCCTAAGGTTCCCTCTGTGCCCGAGTTGCCCGAGGAGTTTGTGGTCAAGAACTTAGACGAAATCCCCCACGAGAAACCCACCCGGATCCCTCTTCGCCAACTACATCGTCCCAGCGTCGCGTACCGCGCGGATTGGGATGCTGAGTTACGAGAAGCCGTCGCAGAGAGCTACCCTGGCACGATGACTGCTCTAAGGGCTTCGTATCCTCAAGATTGGGAGGGGGCGCTTCAAGCAGCTATCAAGGCAAGTCACATTGCGCCCAAGATTGTTCGCAAGGCCGCGTCGCCTCGTGGCTGGTCCATGGCTCTTCACGAAGCTACATTGGCTTCCTACCCCGAGATCAGGTTCTCGCGCGGTCCTCTTAGAGCTGTTCCGGGACAGTGGGAAGCCGCACTGCGAGAGGCTATCGCTGAGAGCCAACCGTCTCAGATCGCCAATTTCGACGTCGCTGTGCGACACCCCGTCTTCATGGGATCTTTGGAGACAGCGGCGGAGACGATTCACCCCGCAATCGGCCCAAAGGTGCTGAGACCGAGAGGGATCTCCAAGACGCGACCTAATATTCCCGCGCAGTCGGCCAGCTTCGATGTCACAGTTCGACATCCCGTTTTCTTCGGTTCGATGAAGACAATGGCTAAGATGGTCCACCCCGCAATCGCAATCGAACTCAAGGACTCAAAGCGAAGTGATATCGCCCCAGCACCTATGCTCTGGGCCAAGCCAACTAAAGTAGGAGCTGCTGCGAGGGGCCTGTGGGCTTCCAACGGCTCCTCCGTGGATGCTCAGACGAAATCTTTCAACACCGAAATTGATGTGGTACGCAATAACCTGCGGAAGACTAAAGAAAATGCGCGGGCTTCCGAGATTGAAGCCAAGCCTGACTTTAGGGAGCAGGGTATGTGGAAACGTGGAGGGATGCACCAGTCTCGGTCCCAGGACAGGGATTGGCTGGAGGATTCGATGAAGAAGCGCTTCTCACGCGTCGAACTAAGATATTGAGAGTCATATTCCGAAAATCGGTGGGATTGCCGGTGTAGGTGTTAAGTCAAGAGCGACGCATAGAAGCATATACCCTTCCTTACGAACTGTACAACATCTAATGGCTGCCAGCCCACAGCACGTATCATTCTTTTTTATTTCCTTTTATTTACGTTTTGTTAGCATTGCATTTTTAGCAGCAACCGATATGTTTGTATCTAACGTAACGCCACGCTTGACGAAGCCAAGATGGTAAATCCGAAATTAAGTTTTCGCAAGAATAATCGTGTTTCAATTCGACTTATAAGAATTGATAGATATTTCTAACGTATTCTGACTGGTGAAAGTATCCTATTACAACCATTCGATGGGTTTAGAGGATGAGTCGTCCTCGACGGCCTCGGCGCCCTGCGCGATAAGTACGGCGTAAGCCTAGTCTCGGGGACGATCCAGCGGGCCGAAGCCGTCTCCTTTTACTAGAGAGGCGCGTCCTAGTGCTGAGCAGATCGGCATGCGCAGCTTTGATCGGGTTAGATCTGACTTGGGATCGTAGATTCCTGTTGTGGGGACAGTGTGGTTGCACATGTAATATTAGATCTCACCCAGACATATCGCTTTTCCGGGTCGATGGGGTCGGCCGCCTTACACGCGGCCGGTCATACCGCATGCTCGCCAAGACGGCAACTAAACAACCTTAGGATATGGAGGCGTCTATTCCTACGCCGATCACATTTATTATAAGTCATGAGGCTCAAGCCCGCCTCATGCAGATCTGAGGATTGGCATACACCTGACCTAGTCAGTGACTAACTCCATAGATTCTGTCGGGCTTAGGTTTGAACTAGCGCCGCAGAAAGGAAAGACAATCCCCGCAGATGACGCCGTGAACATGCCTCATTTCGGAGCGTGCGCTGGCATCAGTCTGCAGACATGGCGGTACAGCTACTTCGGCAATTTCCCCGACCTCCAGCTCATCACGGTACCGGATTCGGAAGCCTGAAGTTTGGCCCACAGTTGAGCAGTCTAAGAGAGCAAGAGAGCAAGAGAGCAGCAGAGGAATTATAGTACTATATCATTCATTCATTTATCTGGTTTACCTTGTCTGCCGTCTTCTAAATCTCATATAGGAGGTAACTAAGCTTAGGACACTAAACCTATCATTGAAATCCCCATAGCGTTGAAGCTCGGAACAACAACAATAACAACATGACAACGCAGACTTAGTCCTTTAGCTCCAACAGCTCTTTCCTCTGCTCACGTGTGGTAAAGCGTCCCCCGAGGGCCTTCAGCTTAGCGGGGCCCCATTGGGCGCATGTAAGCACGGGATCAGCCTTCTGGGCGTCAGTCAGCGGCGGGATCATGGGGCTCTCCAG
>JAOWAP010003002.1:0-15230 GCA_028565235.1 Hypoxylon lenormandii
CCCCCCTGTCCCTCTTGACTTAGACGACTACCTAAAGACGACTTAATAAAACACTTTTTAATCCCGTCCATCGGCATCCCATCTATTAGTCTATCCACTCCAAGCACTTCTCATAAGCCGCCCAACTCCAAGCGACAGCCTCGTTCTACTTTTTTCATTTCTTTTCCTCTTACGAGTCTTTTTTATTTTTATTTACTATCACCGGTCACCCTAAAAACAGAATTGCTAGATACCCTTCAAAAGAGTCTGCTCGGCCAACTCAAAGCTATACCCGTATTGTTAATATCGACGTATTTCGCCACATTTGTTCCTATACGCTTTTACGACCGGTCCATTAACCCCCAGCCTTTCATGAGCTGCTCTTCGCTCACAGATCAACCATTGTTTGGTTACTCAGTGTCTGGGGATCTTAGCTCATACGAATATATAAAAGCGCCCCTTATATACTACCATATACCCCGATTTACTGCTTTAGCCTTTCTATATTGACTCACTTGGTACGAAGCCTGGTATGAAAATAATCGTACTTGGATTTGTCCTCAAGTCATTGAACCCGTGGAGACATGATGATGAGCACAGGTAGTGCTTCCCGGGCGGCAGCCTTACCATCCGGTGACACACCGCAGGATCGGCCGCGAAGGTTTCGTACGAGCAAACCAAAAGTGAAAACCGGCTGCAACAATTGCAAGTATGTGATTTCATTCATATTTGTTATTATTTGTTCACCTGTACTATGCTACTGCTTGTGCCTACGCGCACTATACTGGAAACTAATTGCTCTGCTACTTCAGACAGCGGCGTATAAAATGCGATGAGTTGCGACCAGCTTGCACTCAGTGTGTCCGGTCCAAGAAGACCTGCACCGGCTACCCGCCTCCTCCACGAGCCAAGGTCTTTGAGGAGGTTCGGATCGCACCGAAGCCGGGCGCCGGCCATGTCGTTCGCATGCCAGCTGCGACTATTACCAGTGACATGCAGCCGGTTCGGTCCAGGCTATCGCCTTATTCTCCACCGCAACCGCTGGTCGCGATGCCAGTATACCGGAGAGGATCCCCCAGGGGAATTACTCCCCCACAGACGCCGATCGAGTCTTCCTTGACCATTCATCGGCCATCTACGCTCCCCTTTGACCCGCAGGAGGGTCTTTATTTTCAACTCTTCAGGGAGCGCACCGCTAGTGAGCTGTCAGGCTTCTTCGATTCATCTTTCTGGACCCGGAGCGTCCTGCAGGAGTGCCACTCGGAGCAGTCCATCAGACACGCGGTCGTTGCTCTGGGGGCGCTCTACAAAACTTTAGAAAAGATGACAGAGTCACCACCGAACACGCCGTCAGATCGCGTCGAACAAACAGATAGTGCGGTCCAGCACTGGGAAGTTGCCTTTAGAAACTACTCGTTAGCGCTGAATTCGATGGTCAACTCGTTTTCTCAAGATGCGTCTTCGCAAAGGACAAGTCTCATGGCAACGGTGTTGTTGGCTTGCTTTGACTCCTTCATTGGCGATCACAAGCAGGCGATAGTTCAGATCCAGAGCGGCCTCAGGCTTCTAGAGACGTTGCGCGCACAACGTAGAGACGCTTTCCTTCCCAGACCCGAGGAGCCGGTCGAGCAGGATCTCGTTCAGATGTTCACGCGCCTAGCTATTCAAGCAAAGTCTTATGACATGGCTTTTCATTTTCCCCAGCCCTATGTCATTCGCCTCACTCCTCAAAACCAGGATCACCCGGCGTCACCATCTTCTGACGGGGGATCGCCAGTGTCGACGGGCCAGTCGCAAATACCAGATAGGTTTCAGTCGCTAATCGAGGCAAGGCAAACGTGGGATACGCTTTGCGAGCATATGATGCGATTTACGGAAAACATGTTCACGTTCACGACGGCGATGAGTCCTATGGGCGTCCTTCCGAACTCGCTCAAGCAGTACGGCATGGGCTTCGCCGAAAAACTAGACACGTGGTCGAGGGCCTTTGAGCCTATATTGATATCGCGCAACGCGCCGGCGAAAAGCAGCCAAGAGAAGACTGCGATCGCAGTTCTAAAGATGAACCAGATCATGGGTGAGATTCTATTTTACATGACATTTAGCGACACCGAACTCCAATTCGACGCATACCTACCGCGATTCAGGGAAATTGTGAATCTTGCCGAGGAAGTGGTGGGAGACGAAGAGCGGAGAGCGGCCGCGAAACGATGTCCGAATCCGCAATTTTGCTACCATCAGCCCGCTTCCCCGGACGACTTTGGCGGACAGTACGCGGCCCGACATATCAAACCCAGCTTCAGCGCAGACTTGGGCATCGTTCCGCCGCTCTTTGTCGTCGCCACAAAATGTCGCGATCCCCTGACTCGGCGCAAAGCCATCCACCTATTACGGACTAGCTCGCGGAGGGAGGCGATGTGGGATAGCGAACTTGTGGCTCGTATCGGCTTGTGGATTGCGGAGATAGAAGAGGAAGAAGACGAGGCCGACGATACTGGATACCTTGCATCGAGTTCAACAGAGATAAATAAGCTCTCTTTTGAAAGTACTGGTACCGGATCTGCGGCGTCTCCTAGTTTTGGAGGTGATATCCCCCTGGGTCCCGGCGGTAACGCTCGGTGGGGCAGCCGAAGGGAAAGCGTACCATTTTCACCGCACAGCAGGAAGACCATCCCTGAGGAGAAGCGTGTCATGGTCCGAGCCGTCGAGTTTGACCTCCGAGAACGCCGTGCGACCCTTCAATGCGGCACGCGAGGACTTATACCTGGTATGCGGGATCCGCGAACCCGCAACACCAAATTCGAGTGGTGAGATATGCTCCACGGCTCTACTCTCGACAACCATTTATCTACCCTATCTTACCTACCTACCTCAGGTGAGGTAACTTGCTATCGAAGGACTTCTCATACGCTACGATGCACACTCACGTACTCCATATTTCACTAACCACCCCAGAGGGGTTTCGCTTCTATTTGAATATTTGGACATTAACTGGCAGGACCACTCTCTTGAACCTGTGAACATTTGGCTACGAGAAAAAGAAAAAGCGTATTATGACTAATGTCGGAATTGCGGGCAACCTAAAAAAAAAGATAATGTTCTCAAATATCTTACTTAGCATTGCTTTACGCCATATATTGGCCCGGGGCGAAACCTGCTTGGGGGCCCAATGAGTTTTTAGCCATGTAGATGATACCAATAACAGAGCTATCGACGTCCAAGGGAGATGTAGAGTTTTCGGAATCTCGAAGATGTGAAGACCACCAGGCTAAGCCTCCTTTAAATCCCCTTTAATTATACATTTAAGCTATGTCCAGTTAAATTAAAATTAAGACTCACTAATGTGCTCCTTATACCTGGATGTATATTTCACCTTTTCACATGAGAATACTCTACTACATACACGTACATGTACATACATGTTTGTACATGTAGGTAAATGGCCGATTAGTCAGCCATCCCACGCATTAAGTATATGTACCTCCCTTGAGGCTCAGCTCCAAATACGACGTGTACCACACCCACATCCCACATCAATAGGCTCAGGCTTCATTTTATGCAACGTAATCAGGCACGAGATGGATGTCTCCAACAACGAACGGAAATAATAAAAACTCGTTTATGTATTCCGTACTTAGGTAGCGAATCTCCTGGTACTCGCCAAATCTAAGTCTCGATTCTAAAGATCTATTGAAGTTACCTTTTACTTTGGCCTCTTAAATATCCACGTACCTACCTACAGTACCTTCGGACAGGAAATGAATGGGAATATGCAGCACGACAGCTTCAACGGTATGGATGCGGATAGCCAAGCACCGTCGGAGGGAGCCGCAGGAGCGAACGGCCACCCGAAGCGGGTGAGAGTTCTGCTTAGCTGCCATCCGTGCCGCAACTCCAAGCTCAAATGCGACCGGGCGACGCCTTGTGGACAATGCCTTCGCAAAGGCAAACCCGAAGGGTGCCTCTATGCGCCGCGGCCTGAGAAGCGAAAACCGGCTAAGACTATGGCCGCTCGCCTAAAGAGACTCGAGGGGAGTATGTATAGCTATCTCATAATCTCATCTTTGCCATCATATTTCTTTTCTCTGGTACATCTTGTGCCATCCATTCACCCCCCCTCTACGCACCCCGTATATCTAAGGTAGATATGTCCGGAACCAAGTCGCTAAGAGGTTGCAGTGGTCCGCGAGATGATCGATACAGATGACTCTGTGCATTCACCAGTCACGAAGCAGAATACGGCGCAGGACCCGAGTACCGCGGCCGTCGTTGTCCATAGTATGAAGGCTACGAGTTACGTTGGCGGCACACATTTCATGGCTATGTTGGAGGACGTGAGTCTTCTATGTTGCCTTATTCGAAATACCAAGAACTAATTATAGGTATTAGATTGAGGACCTCAAAAGCTACTTCGAAGACTCGACTGAGGACGATGACGAGACCGATGACCCGTATGAGAATATGGGCCCAGCCGAGCTATTAATGTTCTCTAAAGGAGTTCCCAAGGATAAGGGAGAGCTGTTATCTATTCTACCAGAAAAATCCATTTGCGACCGTCTTATGAATCGCTACTTCAACTCCAATAGCCCTTCTCAACGTAAGTTCACTCTTATCCGCAACCCCTTTACCCTAAAGAGCGTCTGTCTTTTACCATGATCCCTCTGCTCACATTCATGCGAAGACATTGTCCACGTTCCCACTTTCTTGCAGGAATATAATGAATTCTGTAAAAACCCCTATGAGGCGCCCCTCCACTGGATAGCTCTGCTCTATATGGTGCTCGCCCTGGGTATCTTCTTTTCTGCCTACCATGCACCACACGAGCTAGAGAGCGACTCTCCCGTCCCAGCGATGGATAGGTTCAAGCAGTTTAGGGGGGCTGCCGGCTGGGCTCTTATTTGGGGGAAATATTCTCAGCCAGGTCCTCATACGCTGCAGGCATTCCTGCTGTATGTCGAGGGGGACTTCATGAGCAACCGCGAAAATCGGATGAACTGCTACCTACTTTCATCGATCCTAATCCGTTTAATGCTAAAGATGGGTCTCCATCGTGACCCCAGCAAGTTACCCAATATTACACCGTACGAGGGCGAGATGCGGCGGCGCTTGTGGAATCTCGCCATACAGCTCGACTTGCTAGTTGCATTTAATCTAGGCTTACCTAGCATGACGAACGGGATCGAGAGCGATACGGAGTTTCCGACACACCTGATGGATACCGACTTTGGCAAGGACACCAAGGAACTACCGCCAGCCCGCCCTACCACAGATTATACGCCACTCACCTACCCTGTTTACAAGGCGAAACTAACCAGGGGCTTCTTTTCTGTCGTGCGACAAGCACATTCGCTGACACCGCCGACGTATGCCGATGTCATGAAAGTCGACGCGACGATCGAGGAAACGTGGAAGACCGTACCGACATTTATGCAGATGAAACCATTGGAGGAATGTGTGATGGATCCGCCTATTCAGGTCATTCAAAGGTTTGGCCTCGCATCAATATATCAGAAAAGTCGGTGCATTCTTCATCGAAGATATCTTGTGGAATCCGTACCAAAACCGGAACACGACTACTCACGCCGGGCGTGCCTCGACGCAGCATTGTCTCTGCTCTCTTATCAGGATACGATGCACGAAGCATGTAGGCCCGGTGGTTTGCTTAATCAAGGAACCTGGTTTGTTGCGGCACTGGTAGCCGTTCATGATTTCCTACTGGCAGACATGGTCGTCGCCATTGTGGTCCAGACCGACAAGTTCTGGGAAGTGGGCGGTGAGTCAAACTGGGTGGCACGCGGCGACCCAATATACACCAGGGACGAGCTCTTCCAACGAATTAAGAAATCATATTCCACGTGGAGTGAATTGGCGAGTGGCGCACCTGAGTTTAAGAAGGCTGCGGAAGTAGTACGAACCATGCTCCGCAAAATTCAGACGCAACTCGGGATCGGTGCTGATGAAGTCGAGCTATCAGCCGCCAGCACAAGTAGCAGTGGTGGTGAGACGGCATCCATGGCAAACCTGACAATCGACGGCAGCGGCTCTTCGACCTCACCTAGCAACCTGGAACCTACGCCCGGAAACTTTGCAGACTTTGGCATGATAGGTGCGAATCTGACAACTGCGGCTAATGGAACAACAGCTCAGGTGATGTCGGACCCTCCCTGGATGATGCAAGACGGCTCCGACTGGGTGAGTCCTTTTCCAACACATTCTCTCTCTCCTCTCTGGAACGTGGCAAGATTTGCTAATGAAGTTACCTTTAGAACTACTTCGACGCCATAACGCGTGGGCCTGATGACATCCAGCCCACGGCGCAGATGATCCAAGATCCTTGGTTAGGCGAGAAGGTGATGGATGATTTTTCTGGTTTCATGGCCTCGAACTCGTGGGACTTTGCTCCATCTTGATTCTGGGGCAAGGGGAGACAAGTGGAATTTGAGCTCGGAGACTTTATTCCCTCCCAACCCATCACGTAAACCCTTGTGATATACCGCAAATTGCCAAACTACTTCTGCCCTTTGCCGTCGACACATTCTTGGATGATGCTTGAAATCACAACCGTTATATCCGTCTGCGTCTAGGGGGTTAGGTCGGCGGAATCGCCCGATCCGCCCTTGATAAGGGTATCAGACGTCAGGGTAGCAGATTCACGTCAACCGAGTCAACGTAGCTTTTTCAAAGGCACGCTGGGCTGGACACGCTGGGCTGACTGGCTGACAAAATCGGAGGATGTGGAGAAGGTCGACAGCTACCTACAAATCACAAACCACAAACCACAAACCGCAATGTCTTCGCGGGGTATTTCTGCCAACCCCGCATAGCCCCTTATTGGCTAGCCCTGCATGTTATTTTTCTTGGATCTCTTTGAGTGCCTGTTCCGTCTATCCAAGGCTCGCATCAAAGCACGTAAGAAAGAAGCGAGAGCAGCAAAAGTCTACAAGGCGACAGAGAAGAAGAAAAAAGCGAACAAGGAAAAAGTTGGGCCGCGGAAATGTTCATTCGATCTAGGAGGGGCATCCTTGGCGCTAGAACGGTTCCCGTTCAGCCCGTTGAGGTGATGACGGCAAAGTGGTGATTGAGCCTCCAAGAAGGATCCTCGCTTGACTGTTTTGTACGTAATAGCACGCAACACCTGGCCCGACTATTTGTAAAGACAACCGTTCCAGACACCGTCCCGCCGAAGCCTTGGTCGGATCGATGCTGTAAAGCGGATGCTAGCAAGATGCCGCCCAGGGCTCTTGAAAACGTGCTCGATTGCATCCATGCGACCCCATCCCATTCATTGTTTTATTTATTTACTAGATGTAAAATATACCTAATGCCAAGGTGTCGTCGCCATCGGATTCCACATTGATATAATGACAAGCTGCAACTCCATCCATCACCTCATCCACCATCTCGGTCTAAATTCCACTGCGGCGAGACAAGACATACAGACAGGATACCTGGATGGTCGCTCGTCGCTTCGCCATCAAAAAGGCTCTAGGCTAAGCGACGGATCGGGTCAATCGACTCGAATTGGGGTATCAGATGTCTCGATGGCTCCATCGCACAAAAAGGCGCCCTTCGATGATCGGGTTTCACAGCACAGACCGGTCTGGTCCCGGCGGGTACTGATTCCTGAGTCGGGAGATTCGGAGAGCCAGAAGTGAATGCTCTTCGGAAGTACTTACCTACCTAGTAAAGACACGAGTACCCAGGAGTATATCCCCATGGGGAGCTGGGGGAAAATATAACCACAGCCATTCAAGTAGACGGCGTTGGTAATGGGAATTGGTGAACTAATAAAAGAACTAATAAAAAGCTGAGAGATACCCGGCCATGGGTTGGTTATCAGGGACGCTCCCGCCTGTGCCTACGCGCAGTGGTTTCGCTGTCACGGCATATAAAAATGATATATCGCGACCCGGGATTGGCGGCGACAATCTTTCACGTGCATTTGCGATCTACCAATGCTTTCATACCTTCATCAATACAGCGACCCTCACCGACTTAGAGTCTCAGACCGTCTTCTTCGTATACGTCTCATCTCCTTCTATCTATTGCCTCTTTCGGGAACAAGTACCTACTCTGGTACTACGAGAGTTGAAACATAACGACATGAGGGACCGTGACTCTTTCCGGGACCAGGTTTCATCCTGTGGCACGAAAGCCCTTTTTTTAATCGCTCTCCCTTCCAACGGCAGATAGGCAGAAATGTTTTTTTTTGTTATATGGCAAGCATTATATTGGATTCGCGCGCTATCTCGTTGCTGAACAAGGATTTAACATCTGACCTTCTAACTATGTAACCAGACAGGGCCCTTGATTGGGCGGCGGTTATCTGTCGATCCCTGGGAAATCATAGCGCCCCTTGCTCATCCTGCGGCTTAACTACTGTACATACCTGGGCGCCATCTGCTATCTAATGGACTATGGCATGCATTCCTGTCTCAATCGCAAGTTGCCTGTACGATTCCGTCATGTCAACCATGTGGTTTGATGTGTGCTAAGGTACCTTGGGTATTTAGCGTAGACGTTTGTTCTATACCTAGGTAGCTACGTATACTGTAGCACCACGTATGGATGGTAGATATATGTATCTACAAATCTAACCAGATACGTATTATCCAAAGAGTATTCGGGTAGAGGCTACGTTGAGGATGCATAGGTCCGATTAAGTATCAACTCCTCCTTTAGGTGCCTCCAGCTGGGTAATGAGGGACACGAAGGACACGAGGGACCCTATCCGATTATCTAAGACCGGTCTTTTATACCTCCATCCCTCTTTGAAAGAAGACGTATCTCTCCCCCGAACGTTCGACTAAACTGGGACAACGCACATGTGCCATGAGCTCCTAGAGGCTGATCAGAAGAGGGTACATATGCAGGTGTATATGAGATTGCAGATGGATCACTGTTATGTAAGTGCGCCCTCTCAGATGCATTGCCGACCAACCGTACTCCATCCTTTTACATAATCCCAATCGTATCGTATCCAGTTTGCTCAGTTCAACAACCGTGTGGAAAAAAGGAACGGAAGGCAAAAATTTTTTCTTCATTTCTTCTTGATCGATAAGATACGAAACCTTAGAACCGGCATGTTACCACCAACTTAGCAGCACTACCTAACCTGCCGAAATAAGAGGGTATCCATCCAATCCGAGAGGAGCGCAAGACGCAAAACTCATCATAGTCGAAAGAGCAAAACGTGATCAACCTCTGTCATATAAATGGATCCAATCCTTCCTGTTAGCTAACGTTGCGAAGCTATCCCCATTAGCTACATACCATTAAGTACGTAAATACAAAACACAAAACTTACACATCGTCTACTTGGTATTGGGCCTACATCTTTAGAGAGGTACTTGTGTTAGTGCTCGACGTGTACGATTGATAGGTACGGGTATGCCCCGATCTTCCAATGTTCGGTCAAGGCTCCGATCTCGTCGCATTCCAGAACCAGACCGCATATTTTCCTCCCTCCCCCTAGTTGCTACTAGGGCCAATCAGCCGCGGCCTCCCGTCTGGTTTGAGCTACAATGCGATCAGTCGCGTATCGGATCGACGAATTATAACCCGCGAAGAAGCGATAAGGAACCTGGGCATTTGATTGCTCGAGATTAAAAAAAAGTTTATTTCCTGCAGCGCTACGAGAACTAAAAACCAACGTGACTCTCAAGACTTCCCTATCCCTATCATTCCTATCCCTATATCACAAACGGCCAAATGGTGGTTCAGTACTACGACAGCTATCATTAAAAAAACACCACGATCGTGAATTATTTTCACCGCTCTCTACCACTCTACCACGTCATATATTGCATATACCATGTATACACAACCGGACACTAACCTACTGCGTGCTATACTAGGTCTACTAGGTCTGCTAGGTCTGCTAGGTATGTCCTAGGTTATGCAGGCGAGGCAGGTGAGGTATCCTAAGCGAGGATAGGCCATGTAAAGATATCGAGCGCGCTTCTTCTTCTTCTTCGCTCTCCCTTCCCTTACTTTACCTGTCTTATCTTAGTCTGAGCCGCTTTCCGACCCCATTACTAAGAGCTAACTCGTGCTGTGTTAGGTCCATTCCCACCCACAAAAACTACAAGACCAAACTCGTCCACGTAACACCACGCCCGACCGTATTCTCATTGGAGATTATTTATTCGTGCGTACTTCCCATGGTGTAAATGATACTATGATGTAGGTGAAGATATCGGACTACTAGGTAATTCCCTAAAGGTATTGCTGGCGTGTACACATACATATGTATGTCTAGGTGTACGTGTTGATATTGGTATTGTCGTTGATATTACCCGTCAGCCTTCCCCTTTTCAGACCTCCCTTTGACCTTGAACCTCGCCTCTATCTTCTATCTCTATCTTTTCCGTATCTTTCATACATATACATATCTACCAAGCTCAAGATAACAACAACATCACCTGGGCATCTGTACACTTGGCCACGTCACATATGTACCTCCGTTTAAAAAAAAATCTTTCCGACCTAAGGACTTTTTTTTCATGCGCTTAACTGATCCTCGTACTATTTATTAGTACATACGTCCTGGGACTAGGTACGCAAGTTCGTTTCAATTAGGTCCGTTTAGATCATTAGCTGGGGACAGTTCCCCGGATTTCACAAGAGCCCCCCGGCTACCCGTAATAGTCCGTCTCTCGTCATACCCTCCATTGTTGGCATATCCCGGGCTCCCAGAACTTCCTAGAACTTACAGGCCAAACCTCGATATGTACCGAACCCTTCTTTTTCCTAACCAGACTTAACATGTTATGTACCTAGATACCCAAGGTGATAGTACATTTTTCTTCCTTTTAATAACGATGCAAGTCTGGCCTTAGCAGCATTGACCCACCGGAGGCCAACTGCGCGCGACCCATGTAACCTATAGGTAACTCCAGCTTATCTTTGAATCTATATATGTGGAATCCGGATACCCAAGCGGAAAATCACCTCAAGCAGCTCAGGTTGGATCTGTTATAAGTGATAAGTGGCACTTATACCCCATCCATCCTTTCTCGCGCTGGAATATCCGGACCGCATGCATCTAGGCCATCTGGAACCATTTGGACCCTGAAAGTCAGCCAAGCTGTTTTTTTCTCCTTGAGCCTAAGGCTTAAGGCTTAGGTACTATTCGTCCCGAAGGGTTGATCCCGTCAAGGTCCTCAAATCGGGACTTTGCAGATCTTCAAAAATTCCCATCCGCAATATATCCACTTTTCAGACTTCTAGATAAGTCGACTAAGAATATTGCGTGCCTGGGGCCGCTCCCGAAGGAAAAAAAAAATTAAAGAACACAAAGCACCCAAGGCACCCAAGGTACCCAACCGGCAAAATTAACTTGTTACGTCTATTTCTTCTTTCTAGATCACCTGAACCTTCTAGCTCCGCGCTATTACTCTACCCTTACCTTTCCCTTGCCTACTTTCCTATCCACCCCGAGCCACCTTCGCCTTACATAGTAAACAGACTATCGTCAACCCTGGAAACTGGGAACCGGTTCGGCTCCATTGATCCTTACCTACCGAAGGTACATACTTCTCTCAAGGCCGGCCAAACTCAACCCAACCCAACAACAATCCACAGGTCTCTTACTATTACAGCACCTTCAATGGACATAGCAACCGTCTTTGCTCTTCCTTAGTTGTCGACCTGGTCTCTTCGCTTCTCGCATACCAAGACATCACGCGCCCACCCAGCTGTTGTTAATACCGGCCTTTATTTTCTACAACAGCATTGACAGTCTATTTCTAGTTTGTGCTACGCAAAACTTCCAAAGGGTATCCAGTTTGGGGGAACTGGATTTACAGCTGCCATGCCTTCCACCAATCCTATTCCCATCCGAACGGATCTGGCTTTCCGTCCGGCACCTAACGAGAACGGCAATACTGCCTTTTCCCCCAAGTCTGCCACACATGGAACAAGGCACAAGCATACACGATCTTCGTATTCGGAAAACTCGCCGCTCACCGCGGTATCTAGAAATAACTCGCTAAGTTTCCGCCCGTTGAAACGGTCGACACCGTCGCCAGATAAGACTATCGCCGTCATCAATGCAAGCGGCCGCCAAGCGGCCTCCTTAATTCGGATAGCTACCGCAGTAGGTTATAAGGTTCGCGCCCAACTGCGCAATCTAGAGGGAGTCATAGCAACTGAAGTCGCCACCAATCCGAACGTCAAAGTTTTCGTCGGGGAGCTCTATTTGCGAAATAAACCGGATGACAATAGGGATGTCACCGCTCACGGACCTCTTCCCGGAATTCTAGTCAACCACGCTCTAATATCTCAGTTATTCAATGGTGCGCAGCTGGCCTTCATAAACACCACTTTCTACGGTAATGAGATACAGATTGGAGAAGCAATCGCAGACGCTGCGAAACGAGCCGGGGTCCAGCATTATGTGTATTCGTCGATGCCCGACCATGCGGCTTACAACCCGGAGTGGCCCTCGCTACCCCTTTGGGCAGCCAAACATGAGGTAGAGAACTACGTCCGTAAGATAGGATTGCCCGCTACCTTCGTTTACACCGGAATCTACAATAACAACTTTACGTCACTCCCCTACCCACTATTCTGCATGGACTTGCAGCCGGATGGTTCGTTTATATGGCAAGCCCCGTTTCACCCTAACGCAAAGCTTCCCTGGTTGGACGCTGAACACGATGTTGGACCCGCCATAATTCAACTCTTCAAGGATGGTCCGGCGAAATGGAATGGAAAACGTATATCTCTTGCTTATGAGTACCTAACCCCTATAGAAGCTTGCAGGGCGTTCGAGCAAGGAGCTGGGAGACGTGTACGCTACAAGCGGGGGCCTATTGAAGTAAGGGTGAAGATTCCGGAAGGTTACCGGGCACAACTCGAGGCGTTGGGGAAGCTATGGTCGCTGGACAACAACGACCCCGAAAAACAACCGCCGTACTTTGGAGACCTAGAACTGGACAAGAGATGCCCCGATGACGCCTTAGCATTGTGGGAAGGACCGAGAGGACTAGAGGAATATGCACGCGAGATATTTCCACTGGAAGAGGAGGCGAATGGGATGACGTGGATGTTCGAGGACGAAGGAGAGCACGAACCGGAGGGCACTGCGGAGGAAGTGGAAGATGTGGATAATAATGAGGATGAGGAGGGCGGAGACGACGAGTCCTTTGACGAGGGTCTAGTAATGGTGAGCAACCGCAAGGCCCTTTAACCCAAGATGAATGACGATTACCATACAAGTGATGGGTGTATCGGAAGTTCTGATATGCAATGCCCCATCGACTTCACTGTTTATATACCCCCGCCAGTGTATGGCGACTAATTCAGCACGTCACAGAGAGGGCTCAAGAGAGATGAAGAATCGTGGCTAGCATAACTTCCGAACCAGCACACGCCTCACGGCGCTTCCAGTGTCCACGGGCCTACGGATAGCATAGGACTACCTTACGACACCCGATTTCGTCTAATCGCAGAATTGGTTCTGAGGCCCGCGTGTCTGGTCGACATTTTCTTACTCATTACTTTCCCAAAGCATTTGCATCGGCTCAGCTGTTTTTCCTCGGATATCTGGTCTGGCGTTCGTCGACTAGACAATATTGATTCAACAGCGGAAAAGCATCATTATCACTTAGTACGAATTTTTTCACACGGGGTATTGCATACGAAAAGGGGGCAGGCTGCGGTATCGGGTCGTCGTTGGCGTCTTCTTACCTAGGTACTCAAATAAAGTACCCTTTTATTTTTCTCCCATCCTCGGCGAGCCTCCGGAATACACACTTCGGTCTATGTCTATGGCGTTTTTTGGGTTACAAAAAAGTTTGCTCGCCATCTGTGACTGGCTGAGACTTCCGTGGAAGGGGGGCATCGCATCCAGAGCGGTCTAACGTGGCCGGTCAGCATATTATAATTGTCACGCCGGGATTCATAGGACGGGGATGGGTGTCGCATAGATAAACATGGTGAATCTGTTATTTTTTTTAAGACGGTGACAGGGGGGGGCTGGGGAGCAGCTGAGAAGGCATATTACCCTTATGCCTGTTCAGAGGGGGTGGAATATATAGAAGGAAGGGACGTGGGCTAGTTGATTCGCAGCGAAGCGTCGATCCGAAATGAGGTCGGCATCGGCGACTTCGCGCGGGCTGGCGTGTGAATGGGAAAATGTCCCAAGATGTGGGAAGATCAGATCGATCGGAGTAGCCAACTATAAATTTTGGTGTGGCGGACTTTACCTACAGCAAGCAAAATAACCTCGATCCATGATTATCGTTGCCACGAGTTCGCACGCATACACATCCACGTGAAGAAATGAAGGCCGCTTATAGGACCCCGAACTGCATATGGAGCCTAATCTCTCTTTCCCTTAGAGCGGCCTCGGTGTAACGCGAGGTTAAAGTACTCCCTCCCCTCGCGATATTGCGGATGGAGAATCGTTTTTCTTGTTCGAAGGGTTACTGGTGTATATTTCCTCCTAGCGAACATCTCTAGAAATACCTATCTAGGAGGTACCTACCCGCTTGGGGTTTATACGAAGGGGGAGAGAGACTCGCGTAGGAACGGGAGGGCACGGTTTCGTCCCCCTAATATCGGCATACATGGGAAGAATTGGAGCAAGCACACATCTGAGAACCAACCTCTTAGGCCGGCTGGTAGGTACTCTGCTTGAAGTCTGTGATAGGTAGGTACTGATCGGGGAAGAGGCCTAGCCCTCGTAACTTGGGCTCCTACATTATGTCCCTTGCCTCGTAACCCTACAAGGGAGAAGTGGCTATGCCGCGTGCATTACCTGAAATGGAGGATGGTTGAATTTAGACTTACGACTGGGACCTAGCGATTCTCCTTCGTGGAAGACCTGAAGTGGGATCTGGAGACTTGGATTGCTGCCGCGGTATCATGTTGTATAGATGACACGGGGAACTACCTACTTATCGTACGTATTGCTTTAGTAACACATATCTACCTAGGTAGGTAGCTAAGCGTAGCAGTTGAAAGAGAAAATTTTCAATCCTTGTTAAATCTTGGACATATTGATCTTACTATTCCACAGACCGAGCCGTCTATATACCCAAACCTTGGCCATCGCATCATACACACACACCTTGAGAACATATCTACTAAAGTTAATCCATCTTCAATCCTACCTAACCGAGACTCTAGTCTACTTCGCATCCCCGTCCGCGTACATCTGCAAGTACGTCTCCCTCAGCCGCATCTGCAGGTGCTCGGCCGCCGTGAGCACCTTGCGTTTTGCGTGGGGGTTGCTGTCGTCA
>JAOWAP010003022.1:0-15223 GCA_028565235.1 Hypoxylon lenormandii
TGCCCGCGCGCCTCTTCGTTGAACCGCGACGAGGTCTACAAGATAGTACGGGCCAAGGACCCCGGCGGCCTCATCTCCAAGAAGCTCATCGGCTGGCACGGCTCCTCCCCTACATATGAGGCCACCGAGATGGCGTGGAACGGCCGCGCCTACGAGTGCTACTTCTGCCACCGCGGCTTCGGCCAGATCAACAGTCTGAACCAGCACCTCAACTCGCCTACACGTAAGGATATCATCTAGAAGCCCCTTCTAATGCATCGAGTTTGTTAGTTGAGACTAATATGATGACCTACGTGTGACAGACCAGCAGCCTCTTTACCACTGTCCGAACCGCAATGGCTGTGGCCGCGACTTCAAGACTTTAGCCGCTATCAGTAAGTAAAAATTCTTCATTTTTCTTTCAAGCATGTTCTCCACCACCTCTCTTCCACATACGTCAAGGCCTATCGAGATCTACAAAACTGTCAGCCCAACTCCAACTCCCCCAACCCCCATCTCCAACCCGCCAACCGGCCCCCTTGATGTCATCGCTTCGAGGTGGCGACTGTTAACCTCCCCGATGTCGTAGTGAACCACCTCGAGAGCGAGAGCTGTGCCTTCACGCGCTTCGAGACCGTGCAGAGGACCGTTGGCGACATCATGACCAGCAACCGACTCCTCAGCTTCGGCTAGAAGGCACCGCGCCACAATGGCGTGGTCTGCCTGCACTTTTCCAGGCTTTCATCTGGATTTTGACAATCTCCATCCCACGCCCAGCCCGGGGGGGATGTTGTGCGCCGTGGGAGTGCCAAGGGTTAATTCGTCAGCTCGTATCGGAATTGGCGCAAAGAAAAAAGAAAAAAAAGGGAAAAAAATTGACATTTTCAGATGGAAACCTAGTGTGTTGATCTTGTTTTTCATCGGCCGTAGTATTTTGCTACGGGATCTTTTTTTTTCTTCGTTCTACTCTTCATATGGCCACTCGCTATTATGCTCCACTTGGTCTTGGCCCTCGGCCGTACTTCAAGCTCCGAAAGGAAAGAAAAGAAATCGAACACCGGTCGGTGGATCGCAAAGCTTTTTCCATACGTGTAGTAGATCTGAGTCGCAATATGAATCAGCATGCATCAAGCTAGCGACGGAACGGCCCAGCCCGCGGCCATCAGCTCCGGCGTCCCTATCCACTCGGATTTGTGGAAACGTAGTTGCTGGTTAGGGCCAATACGCCCCCGGCTTATCTAATTCTCAGGCCATGTCTCCCCGTGTGGCAATATGTTACTTGTAACATAGGGTAGATGGTTACTTGCGCGGGCTAGACACAGACTCAATACCCATCTCGACATCAGAACGTACGAGGTGAGGCGAGTCAGCTTACTAAGTGCTTAGCTACTTACAGACTTAGCCAATAGTGATATGTATCTGGTTCGTGATGCTTTACAGATCTTAGGCTACATAGCGATCTCTTTCCGACATCTTGGAGTAGGATGAGTAGCTCGTGGCGAATAGAGAAAGTCAGACGTCGTGGTCTTTTTGTCCTAGCAGCCTGGACAAGCAGTTGCCTTATCCTTATTCTGTTCCAGTGTTCCGAGAAACACAACACGTAAAGGTCTTGTAGGAGACCTGCCGAAAGGGGTAAGCAAATGGGATTCGTGAGTACGTGGATCTGGTCTCATCTATCGTCCGTTGGAATCTAGCTCTGGTAGCATAAGAGAGAAAGCCAAGGCCCAAGCCAAACAAGTCCAAAACCTGTGTGATTCATTCTATGCTTGGATACCCTAGTAGGTCTTGCGATGCCAGTTGATCGAGACGTTGACATCCTCAAGATCGCGTGCAAAGGGAATATTTTTGCAAGTCTGAGTCCTCAGCGGCACTCCTACGTATCTTCAAGCCCGTTCACCTGTGCGTAGAACGAAAGTTACAGGCTCTTATTAGATAAGTGTCGTGCTTTTGCCAAAGTATATGACCATATCAGCTCCCATCACTAAAAGGCATATAAACCCTATTAAAGCTACAGCCCGGTATTAGCAATCAAGCGACTGAAAATATGGAAGGCCGGGTTGGTACTGCTAGCGATTGTCCTTCTGGTAGCGTCGTTCAGCGTTCTTTCAGTTTCTCCTTCCTTAAGCATTGGGGTTCGATTCCCTTTCCGGCCAAAATCTCTCCTTTTTTACTTGTGCATATTGAAGCCGCCAGCTCACCTATACGTACACGCCTCCATTAGTACCTGACAGGTATTAGCATGTTCTCCTATAGGAACACCTGGTGCGTAGGATTTGTGAGTTATGATTGACAATATGCGAACCCACAGCTATCCTGATGCTGCAAGCTCCTTTCTCCTGCCTAGAGCATCACAGCCGTCTGCTGCATGTCCGGGCTGGAGTTTTACATTTGATGTGCGGCGATGTGAGTAGTTCCGGCTGCTTCATGCCCGCTACGGTGCTGCTCCATACTAGAAATTGAGAATGAGTAATTCAAGTGCGGAATATGCAAACCAAACTGGAGAAATGAAAATAATAAATGAAATATGGCATGTTCGTCTTCCGGCCGTCATATTTCGAGGAATTGTGTAAACCCGATAGGTTCTCATTTCTGTGTTATGACCCGTCGCCCCCTTCTTTTTACTCGCTTAACGTCCGCACGGGCATCCGCTGGTCCGGGGTTTGCATCCCGATACACCCGTGATGATGTGAAGGTCTGATGGGTTTTCGGTGTTTGAAGCACAACGCAATATGCAACTACTCTGCGTTTAGATGATGAGTTCTGACTTGCATTGTACCGGGAGATCAGCTTCAGCTGGGCGGGTCCACTCTCCCTCTCTCTCTCATCTCAGGAGCAATGCATCCTGGAGGATGGACCGTGCAGAGCAAACCCAAAATTCCCGGGCTCGCCATCGCGTTCGGGAAGGCACAGAAGATCGATGCGAGTGAGACGGAAGCCCGCACCTTGGGTCGCGGCCTAGGCTACACGGCCGCCTAGCAGCGCACCCAAACGAGCAGCAGCGGCAGCAAAAAGTTCATGCACAGCCAGGACCTTTGATCCCCAGAAGGCCCGGCGGGTTCTGTCCACTGCAGCCCGTTCTCGTTTCGGCGCGCGGCTACGGCCGATCCCCAACGCTTTGACTTGGTTTGCGGCCTAATAAAACGGGCGACATATTGCAGAGTTCTGGTCTGATATGAGTCATTAAAAGCAAAACCGTGCTGCGCATCGAGATTCTCGCATAGGAGGAGCCGGTAGCTGGCCTCGCTTATCGGGGAAAATGGCCGTCGCGTACGCAATGCTTCCAGAGCCCTCTCTCTCTCTCTCTCGCAGGATACCACCCTCCCGGCGAAAATGGTCCTCATTTCAGAAATAGTTATCGGCGCGGGTTTCGGCAAAGAGCTGCCGACTTATCTTCGTGGCCAGGGACGGGTTGGCGGTGGGACTAATGCCTCACGGACCAGCATGTACTCCGTATCGAGATATGGGCGCCCATCTATATGTCGAACCATCGTCAAGTTACACAGACAACAGAGTAATAGCCTAGGACAAGATGAGCAGGGGTGGGCTCAGGATTAAAAATAACACTACATAGGACAGGACAAGGTTGGGCTCGAAAAGCGTATGCAGATGATATGTACAACGCGTAGGCTATGTTGACCGACTGCAGAGAGCGTGTGGGTCGCGATATGCCATGGCATGTCATGGCATGTCATGGCACAGAGAGAGAGAATTAATGAGATATTTTGGGCCTCATCAGACGTTGTTTCAGCCTCGCGAGGTCTACCAAGTCCTCCGAAGACGGAGCCGCACACTGGCTCAATAACAATTGGATGCTCTGGTAGATCTCCGAACAGTGTGGTCGCACAGAGTTTGGCATGCCGAACATCGGCAGTCATAAAGGGTGCTCAGTCGCGTGCGCTGATGAGGACTGCTGACTGGTCGAGCTGGTTTCGCCTTCTGCGCGAATCGTAGCCTATTGTAAGGCTCAATGTCAAATCTGAGCGTGCCAGGGTCCGTATGCAATGAAACGTCCGGAAAAGCGGACTTGATAGCCGTATGCAACGTAAACCACAAAACCGCACAGCTGCGTCGACTTCGATGGAGGGTCGAAAAAGAGGCAGCATCCATCAACTCGGTCTCAACCAGGTATCACGGACGCACACCACCCAGCATGAGAGATATATATTGATTGATACCCCAATGCATAGTGACCTCTGTGCCCTTACGTCCTGCATGACACCCTCAAATCACAGCCCAGTCTTACAAAAAGACCGGACCCCTTGACGTAGTGTAACAAGTGGGCGCATCAGACCATTGGCCGGGGGAATTATTCTGGAAGATGCGGAAATTATGGCTGATATCCAAATGGCTAGGAACTTCGAGCTAAAACCTGACGACTTGTTTTCTCCTTTTGAAGAATTGTTCGTAGCGGATATCTGGTCGCCAATGGCGCTGGGTTTCCTGGGTTTCTCCATCACACAGACTCCCAGCAACGGGGTCGGACTCTTTAGGAAGGCGGATGCGGATGACTTGACACGCAGCAGTATTGCAAATCCGTGACTTGGCGTTCCTGCAGAGCCTACATGCAGAGAGAACAACCACAGCAGGGCCAGCCAGTGCCGTCTGATGGATGCCTAAGGGTCGCATTAGCTGCTAGATCGAGTTAAGGTGTGGTCTCGTTGGAAGGTTGGCATCCGTTACTCAAGCAGATAATGAAACCGAAAGGAAAAAAAATGGGAACTCGTCTGACGGAGAAAGTCGGAAAAGGTGAGAAGACTTGTTCCCGAGTTCAGGAACAAGGTCAAGCTTCGACAGAGTTTGCTCGATCCTCATGACCGACGATTAGTGTCACAGTTGACGACCGTACCTATCAGAGCCGGACACGCAGTCCGATTTTACCCAAAGCCGGCTTTCATAGGAGGCTTTTTAGTCTCGAGCATCCCTTCCGGATATCTTGCATCTTGCACCTTGGCACAGCTGTGTTCTGGAGTTCTGGAAGCAACTAGACCAAGCAGATTGCCTAACGACCTTCCCTGCCCTGGAGCATTGGCCTTGCGTAGACAGGAGTTTTTCCCGGATGCCATTTGCAGGAACGAGGACTGAAGAATGTGAAATGCGGGATGCGGGATGCGTAATGCGTGATGCAAAATGCGGGATGCGGGATGCGAGATGCCTGTTGGACTGTAATCTACCAGTCGCGGTGGATTCAAGGCTCGACCGCGGAGTGTTCGAGTCGTTCGAGTTGTCCTAGCTATTCGGTCGAATTAGGCCAGCCCCGTACCATTAATACCTGGTAATTGGTAATAGGTATTCCGTAATGAATCACATATGTAGGCTGGTAGGTAGCAAGGGCCTGGATGATTCTGCGTCTGCTTTCGCTCTTGGACCCCTGAGTTATGCTACATATAGGCGGATGTTCATGTATGTGTGAGGTATGTATGTACCTACCTAGCCTAGGTAGCCCTGAGATGTATGTAAAGGTCTGCAGGACGGTCCTATCCGTGACAAGCCGCTGCCGCTGCCGCTGTGGAGTTTGGCGCTTTTGCTTTTGGCCAAAATCGCACCGACTTTTCGCTTTCGATTTTCCAATATCGGTCTTTCGATGATGATGTCATTCTGCTGAGAAAGCCTCTAGAGGGAAACTGTTAGCGCCTGCACTTTCTTGGCGTCGTGGGATATTTGAAGTTCCAGTTTGTCATAGCTGTATTTTTTTATTCTTAAATATTATTTCCTTAGTGCCAATGGCAAGGCCCGCACCCGAGTTATTCGTTTAACGGATGTAAGTGCCGTATGAAAGGGAGAGCCCCTTCAAGGTTACATACCTCCTGAGGTAGTTTTCAGAATGAAACGTATAGATCATTGGTGGCATCTTATCCGGAGTGCCCTAGATCGCTTAGACCAGTCCTCTTATGAATGATTCGGTTGTAAGAAATAGATTTAGTTCTCGGAAGAGGGCGCTACAGCATTTTTTTTATATTGTGAATATAATCTAACGGGTGGTTAAAGTAGCATAGGAGTAATAAAACCCACCTATGCCATGTTCACATAGAACTTGCCATGCTACATGAAAAGGAGTTAATGGTGTATAGGCAATAATGTTCAAGTGCCAAACAAGACGCCAAGAATTGATATTCCTTATACTCGACCTCTCTAGTTGCAACCTTATAGTCCCAATAGACAGTGATGAAACCTGGTTAAGTTGGGGTGAGATCGGTCGGGTCCGAACCCAACGTTTGGTATTGATTATTCTCTCTATAATATAGATAGGAGAACTTAGTCGTCCGATCCCGCAATCCGTATTGGTTCGGCAATCTCGTCAACAACACAAAATCGGGGTTGCCTACCTAGGTAGGTAGCATATCATATTTTGCTTAAATTCCGTGGGTGCTTTCATGCCGCATATACATAAGGGGTTTGGTCAGGAGTTGGGATCGATGAAGTTCGACGCCTCAGAGACATGCATTGGTAATTTGGACCTATAGTAAGGTTGGGCATGAGGCACACGAGCAGTGGGTATCCCAGCGATGTCAGACCTGTCAAACCCGCCAAACCTGTCAAGCCTGCCTAGGCAGCCTAGGGAAGCACCGCAAGCTCCGGGCTTAAACTCCGTCTTTTCTTAAGCGCCTTGCCTATGGGTTCGTCGTCGCCAATGGCGGTAAGCTGACGATGGGACGATTACCTAAGGTATTATAACGACTAAGCGGCAAGGAAGGGGGCCTCGAAAAGGAGAAGGAGGAACAAGAAAAAAAGAGAAAAGAAACAAGAAAAAAAGAAAAGATAACAAGGAGGCCCGCAGAAAGCAGGTATGGGCAGAGTACCTTAGTGTAGCTGATCGACGTGGAATTACATGCATCTCATGTGCATCGTGCATATACATGTAAGTGCATGTAAGTGTGACGTTAGCAAAAACGTGGAGAAGCAGATAGACGATATCGAAATCTGCAATAAGGGTCAGCGGCATTCCTTATGGCATCCAGCAGGATCGTAGTAGGATCCGATCCGGGAAGTTTTTGTCGGTGGGTGTCTTAGTAGAATACATGTGCTTACAAGGATTTACAGGAGGTCATGTTAGATGTAGTTAGGTGCTTATGTAGATTTATGCTTTAATCGGATCATCTCGTTTTCCCGCTCTTCTAAAATCCAGCTAAACTCCGCATCCATCTCCCCGTATTTTATCCCTTTCGTGGAGATTGGAGATTGGAGAGCTTACAAAGTTTCAAATTTGCTGATGCGTTCTAGTGGGCACGCGGACAGGCGGACAAGGCGGACAGGCTGTGAGGCGCGGGGCGCTCCGAGCAGTGCCCGCTGGCTGGGGTTTTACGTACCTGGGTATGCATATATCCGTTGCGTCCCTTGCCTTGGAGAAGCCTTGGAGATGGTTAACAGAGGGGCAAGAAACCGACGCTCCGTACCCGGTACCGACCTACATCTTATCCAATGAACTTCGATATACCCCCGTGGACCGTTATCTCGAAGAGTTGCCTACTTCCTGTCATCATGATGCCAAAAAAGCCATCCTACTACCTCTCGGTACATACAGTTACAGTATTTGTGTGCGATGTTGTGGAACAACCGGTTTCTTACTTTCTTACTATTCACATAAAGGTCCTCGCATAGGTTAGGTATCCAATCTGCCACGGAGTCCAATCACATGCAATTAGAAATCATCACCTCGAGACGCCGGCGACAGCAGATCGCAAGTTGGCATCATGATCAGCGCGCGCGGCCCCCCCTCCCTCATGTCTGTAATTTCAGGCTGCCTAGCTGTCAGGCTGTGCGGCATCCCTTTGACGCCGTTTTCTCTGTTATTCTCGTTCACCGCTCCGATGGGTGACGGCGTCACTGACGAGTCTCCTGATTTTACCAAGTTGGCCCTCGCCCGCTGATTGGAGGCTGCTTTGTGCTAGAGCGCCAATTGTGACGATGACTAACATAGCGTCGCGGCGGTAGATGTCCTAGACCAGGTCCTAGCCGGAGAAGCGTGTGTGTTGGGGTTTGGGGTTTGGAGTTCGGCTTTGGGTTGTTGGCTTTGCCTATCCTCCGTTGAGTTGCCTCCATTTAGTTTGGAGAGTTTGGGGGTCTATCTCTCTACATGACGATGATAGTTACACCTTTATGCAAAGTAAGACGAGGGTCGGGAAAGAGGCGATAACTCTCCACGGTTTGCCCAAGTGCTTACTTACACTTAGATCCTTTTGCCTCTTCTTCGTCATAAATGATCGCTTCTGCTTTGAGGCAATGTCTCCTGATTGGATTCTAGCCTAGCCTATTACGTAGAGTACGCATTGCCTATCTGGGATCCCATCACGACTTTCTAGAAGCGGAAGGGGGGTGGTGGTTTAAATGACCCCATTCTTGCCCATTCCGACGAGACAAGGAGTTGATTGGATGCCGTCGAGATGGGATTCGAGCACCACTCTGCCACTACATTCTGCTTACGGTAGTTCGCGTGTTGCCGTCACCGTCGCTCTCAAGCAAACGAACGTGTTGGGATGATTAGCTGGCGCCTCTTCCATCAGAGCCGGAGCGCCGTTCTGTATTGAAAGTCGTATCCGCGGCCCAGCAAGCGTACATCGTAGAGCGCCATCCCCGCTTACTATCCACGTTCCGGACCAGGTGGGTTTACGAAGTTGGCGTAGCAAAGCAGATGGGACGGTACCCGGCAATACAACGTTCACTTTTTTGACGACGAGACTACCCAGCCTAGGCGAAATTCACCATCCCTTTGGGCTTCGCCGATGTGGGTATTATCGATATCGTGCCTCTCCCTCCCTCTCTCTCCCTGCCCCTCTACCCCTCTACGACCTAATGTTTACGCGAAAGCCCGAGAAGAGAGCGGAAATCGTGAATCCACTTTTTACGATGATCCTCAAGGCAAACAGACAAGCTCGATCGGCGATGTCGCCTATCGCATGCAACTCTGAAACAAGGTCCATTGTCCAGTCGCACAGAGGCAGCGAAGAGGCGCCTACTTGGCTGCCAGGCAAGCCAGGTTGCTGCTTGGGTAAGGCTCGATGCTATGTAGGTAAATCTCAAGGGGCCAAGGGCCAAAGCGACAAAAGTGATAGACGAGCACGAATGCCGATGGAACCGAAAAGCCAAGATCCCAGGAAGAGCCTGGGGGGGTTGGAAAAAGGACGGTTGACGTAGATAATTCTAAGGTAGGGCTTACCATCATATGCAGTAGGATGGCACCAATGACCCCAAATTCGGTTCCGTATCCCACGTGCTCTACTCACCTCGCATCCTCAAGCCTGGCGAGATTGCGATATCGTGACGAAAGCACACGGGCTAAGATAAGCTTGAGGTGCCATACCGAAGTTCGGACGCGTCGGCCCGTCGGGGGCTTGCTGACAATGGAGATTGAAAAAGCCACGAAAGTTTGTGATATGAGAATGCCGTATTACCTAGATATCATCATATGCCGGGATGACAATCGTTGAAGGTCGTGTCAGCCAGTCGGCGGCTTTTCTCTGTCTCTTTCCACCCGCAAAAACGAGGGGCACAAGGGGGCACTTCGAGATCCACAAGTGACTCTGGTTCTGTGATTGTGACTCAGGAACAGCTGGGCTCCTCCCAATGGACGCTTACTGCCAACATGTACATATGCAAACAGCAAATCACTTAACTAATCAATCGCGAAGTGCAGCTCTTCGGGTTGCCTTGTGGTCCCCCCTCACCGACCCCTATTGGCCAGATCCTCTTACTGAGCCCACAGGCACAGGCTATATACCGAATGGAAACCCCAGCTAGCTAGGATCTGCTGCGAGGCCTTGCAGTCCTGTCATGTCAGAAATCCAAAAAAGCACCGTGAGGAACATGTGTCAAAAGAGATAGCTCGGATCTTTCTATGTATGCCGCATGTATGTATGCTGTATGTTGTATGTCGTGAGAAGCCATTCACAGTAGGGCTTATCATCCTTATGACCTGTATACTTTCGAATCGAGGTCCCGACTCCCGACTGTCTAAGCAACCGGGCGCCTATAGTGCCCATGTTATGCATGCAGTCATCTCTTCGATGTAGCACAATGTAGCAATAGCTCTCTACATCTGGACCACGGCTACCTGCACGAGCAGAGAGAGAGGAGGTGAGAGGAAGAGAGAGGCAGAGAAAAGAGAAAATAGGGTGGCTTATACGGACCCGAGGCCGTATGTACCTACACTTATGCCGCTCGCACCTTGAGGCGTATATCTGTCGTGCGATACAGAGTAAGGCACCAAGGCTAAGAATAGACATGGATGTACAAGTACCTAACCCATCTGTTATCGACTACCTACATGGAGCCGAGGATCCATTGGGCTGGGCGCGCGAGCTCTTCAAGCTAGGCGATTGGCGACTGGGAGCTAGACCCTTACGATCCTTCTTTTTTGCTGCTCGTATCGATATCCCAAATATATTGAAGACATGATGCATGGGCTTCTGGCTTCTTGATCCTCTTCTGCCTCTTCGCCGGTTTCCATAACCATAGCCTCGTTCCTTTTCTTTTTCTTCCCTCTCCCCCCTTGTACGTGCACATACCTACATACACGTATACACCACAAACTTACGTACAACTGCCTGCCGCCGGAGTTGGTTCTGGATTCCTACATTTCCCCATTGTCCAATCCCCTCGCGGCTTGTGTGGTACGAGCATGGTGATAAGGTACCTTGCAGAAAAAGGACATGAGGCTACGATGGCGAAGCAATTGGAGCTTTCTGACATTTCTGACGTTTCTGACATCTGTATCCTCTGTGACCGGTAACAGGGTATAGAAGTGGGATTGCTTTGCCACATGAGGTTAGTTGTAAGTATGTATCATCGTAGCCTTAACCTTAGGTAGACTTGTAGACTTGTAAGACTTGATGGTAGCAATAGAGATTCGGTTCCATCTGACGATTGGTATGTACATAGTTCCGGTAAGATCATCCACGTAGGTATCCGTGGGAGGGGGACGCCGAGTTAACCGAGTCAACGAGTCGATTATCGAAAACGGATCGGCCAGCAAGGTAAGATGAGATGGGTAAGATGGGCAAGATGGGAAAAGATGGGTAAGATGGTAAGATGGTAAGATGTCCGTGGTAGGGATGGTAGGCTTGGTAGGTGCCGTATCAAAGGGCCCTGCTTGCGGTACCTATTAGGTGCTACTGCTACATAGTGATCTGTATGCAGTGCAATTCGTACATGTAGTTAGTAGAAATATTCCGTTCCCTACCTATCTTCAGGTGCCTCGTGACCCTGAATCATGCCACACCGCTGAAATGCAACGGTATCTAGGTACCCATATTCAAATCCCTCTTGGCTCTTGGTCCTCTTCCTTTTTCTTTTTTTCCTTTTTTTCTTTCTGATATTATTTTTCGGTTCCCCTCTTTTTAGTCCAAGTTATGCAATACCCACATATGTAACCTTGGGCTTCTCTTAACAAGATTGGGCAGCTTTTTTTCTTGCCTACCCCTATTGGTATAGTAACAATCGTCCAATTTATCGCTTAGCATTCTTAGCTTGTATATTATTATTTTTTTCTCACTCTTTTTCTTTCTTTCTTTTCTTCTGTCGTCTCTTTTTCTTTGTCGTAGGTCCCAACTACCCCTGGCCCTAGCTACCCCTGCCCTGCCCAGGTGCCCTGTGCTCTGTGCCCTGACAATGGATAGTCGTGCGTGCTGGTCCTATCTCTCATCATCATAAAAAATATAGGTTCAACTCTGCCTAGGTAAAAATCCAATGGTCCATATTCCATGATGGGCACATATATAAGTTGGTCCCATCCCAACCTAAACAGCCCACCCTTCCCAAAGAGATCAACACAGTCATATAGTCTCACGAGCTTCAGCCAAAATTATTTAAAGGGCTTGATTCCCACTTCATCATCTTGACAAGTCATCCACTTATCTGAAAATTCATATTGTGTCTATCACAACTACTTGTTTGTTACTTGTTGCTTACTACTTGCTACTTGTTACCTACCACAACTTCTTAGCCAAAGACACACAACTATCTTTCCATCTTCAAGTAGATCTCTCCTCCACGTACATAAACGTGACACGAACTACTCGTTACGACACCACATTCAGGAACGAGACAAGACAAGACGAGACATACATTACATACCTAAGCCCTTTTCGGTCACCTGTCCGTCACCATGTGCGTCAAGGAACATCAACCTCTTGTCAACCACTGCTGCACGTTCTGCTGCAAGGCAGTCGACTTTGGCACCCACGACTACTGCGGTAACAACTACGCCTGCCCACGGTGTCCCGATTAAGAAGCGTTTCCGTCCCCTTGGATCCAAGCCACGGAGTCAAGACTCGCGAACGCCGTCTGAGGCGTCCTCGTTCGGCTACTGTCTCTTATCAAACGAAAACATATATTCTCCATATTTTTTTCTTCCTCTTAGCCTATCCGTTACTACTATTACAACCACCACTTCATTATCATCAGCAGCATGGCGAGATTCCCCGACGCCACTTGGGCTTTCCACTTAGCTTTTCTTTGAAACAGTACTTCAGCTGTGTAAGCTTCCGGAGGGGAAAACACCACGAAGGAAATAAGACGACAGAAAACCCAAGCAAACCCGGCAACTGGCTTCTTTCAGTCAGTGCCGCGCGCAACCGCTCGCTCACTCGCTCACTTACCACTATCTTGCTCTACCGTCATTTCAGTTATTACGGAGTACCACCAGTACCCACGCTTCACCATCTGGGCTCGCCCCCCGCATGCAAGGCTGACGGTGAGACGGCGAAGCGTGTGACACCTTGGCTCGAATACCTTCAAGGGTGTTATCCTGCACTAGCAGGAGGGGGGACGAGGGTCTGCGTTGGTTGTATCACGTTTGCTGCATACTGCAACTGCACTGCAACTCCTCGTTACCACACATTCACTTCCCCCCCTCTCTGTCTGTCTCTCTCCCACGCACCTTGTCCGTTACGGTTCACCACGACTCTCATGTACAATGACTTTTTACCACCCCATTCTTATCCTGATTTAGCATTCCCTTTTTTTTCTCGTTGTTGGCTTGGGACACACGCACACACCGGATGCGAACTGGAGTTCATACGGAAGCAGCGCGCAGGGATTATGGGGTTATTTTACCGTGACATTTGGGGCGCTGCAAAGAGCGAGGAACTAGGAACTGATCATCACATTTTGGGGCGCTGGGTCTTTTAAACGGTGTCTTTTTTAATGTTTTCTTTTTGGGTTAGGTACGGTACTGTACTCGCTTTGGACCTGGGTCTGGTTCGCTTTTCCCTCCCCTCCCCCCACTATCTCCGCTCCAAAGTCGTTCCTGGAACGCTGGCTAGGTCGAGAGGAGAAAGCCCTCCACCAACTATAGCGTTCGGATATACCCGCAAGCGTGGCGCGGGTTTCCCCTTGCGTCCTCTTCTCCTCATTAGTCAGGACCCGAGATGGCATATACCCCTGGTTGGGTAGAAGAGGAGAGAGAGCCGCGGTTCAGGGAAACAAGCACGCCCGCAGCCTTGGTTGGCGAGACCGATGACGACAGCCTGGTACACTTTACGGCAGAATTGGATAGACGCCTGGGAGAGGAACGACTAGTTACGCCCACCGGAGTATTCAACTTGCATGGGAGGGAATTTCTAGGAAGGGAAATTGTCATTTTTTATTTTCGGAGGAGGGAAGGGCACAAGGGGACAAAGGAGAAACATATGATTTCCATCTATTTTCTTATATCGATACCTTGTCACGCGGACAGTTTTAGGATGATTCCTGTTTCTTTTTGCTTATTCTCGATGATACCAAGGCATATACTATATGAGAACCAAATCAATTCAATGAATGCATGAATCATGATACCTCTATCGATACCCCCAGAAATGGCTTTCCTTCTCCTTCCGTGACCCACCCCTGGTGATGATCCAAGCCCGAGAATCCCCGTCCGTCTGCATGCTTAAAAGGCCTCGCCCCCAAACATAGTACGTCGAACGGCCCCCATGGGGACCACTGTCGGCGCCGCAAGCGCCCTACGGTCCATTCGGCGACCGTAGGGCACGGCAGGTTCCGAGTAAATCCCATCGGAGTTGATGGTCCCGAACATGGGGATGGAAGACGAACGAAAGGCGATGACCTTTTTTTTTCTCTTTCTTTTCTTTCTTTCTGATAAGGGTTTGGCCTGGCCTGTCTGACACGCGTCTCAGCTTTTTTGCCAGCCTGCCTTAGGTGCTTACGGGTTACCTTAAACGTGTGTAACGGGTTCTTTGCTTACACCGCATCCGAAGCTTACCATTCCGCGGACCATTGTTAAATGGGCATACACAAAACAAAACTGAAAAAAAGGGGGGGACCCCCATCCCCTATAGCAAAGCAACTACACACCGCTCAAGAAGAAATTTCCAATTCTTGCCCCCGATACTTCCCAATTCTTCCCTGTTTGGGGGAAGGGGGGGTATAACACTTTGCGGGCATAAATAATTAAGGGGGATAGCTGATATCCATATCGCGACACGGGCTTAGGAGGTCAGACAGTTGACGGCGAACGGCGAACGGACATGCCAGCTCCTTACCTACTTGAGGTGTACTCACGTCCATAGCTCTCGTATGTTAATGCCTACGTAAGCTATTAACCCACGAACCGGGACGGAACCGTTAGAGGGGTCCCGTATGCTAGCGGCTTAGGAAGGCCAGCTATGTGCTCGACGGTCCCTTTTCTCCTTCGTCCTTCCTCGGCATAATGAAACGGAAAGAAGGCGAAGGGAAGTTGACAAGGGGGAGGATGAGAGGATTGAAGACGAGGAGGGGCGTGGCTTTATTTTTAGGATTGACATATAGGTACAAGACCCAAAGCTAAGACGGGACCAAACGGGTAGGGCAGCAGGTAGCAGCAGCAGCAGTAGCAGCAGTAGCAGCAGGAGAAGAAAAGAGCATGGTAGGCCCCATCCCATCCCCGGGGAATAACTATGTAGCATCGATAAGGGGTGGGCTATGGCCCTGGCCGTCCGTCCATCCATCCCTTTCTCCCCCCTACCTATCTCCTTGCTCTCCTCGCTAGGGGCCAACCCGTTCGCCCATCCGCGTCCGAAATCCAATCAGCCCGAACACCGGAGGCGAACCCGATCCGATGCCTCTGGTGGTGGTAGTGGGGAGGAAAAAGAACATTCGAATTATCGATGGTAATATTATGATATGTGATATACCTTAGTTTGTCTTACTCGATGGCAATGGAACCCTCCCCCCAAAGCAAGTCATCATCGACATCATCGTCATCATCATCCGGTAAGCTCTGATCAGCTAACCTATAAGCCTGGCGAAAAGGGGAGGGGGGCAGGGGTTT
>JAOWAP010003041.1:0-15205 GCA_028565235.1 Hypoxylon lenormandii
CTACGGGCCCGTACCGGTCGTGGAGCTTCTGCGTGTAGAACGCCTGGGAGCCGGTGGCGTGCCGGATGGCCCAGGGCAGCGTCGACGCCCCGTACAGCCTCGGCCCGGGAAACTTGTGGAGCGGGTGGAAGTAGAGGTTGTAGATGACCGTCGACGCTTGATACGCGACGATCTATACGACGTAAGCCTGCGATCGGAACTCTACTATACGGATCTCACGTAAGAACCTACCAAGCCAACTACGAGTACCACGTACTTCGTAACGGCGGACGTCCCGCCGTCCAACTTGTCGATTAGTTGTGCCATTATGTTCACAGCAGAAGAAAAGTATATGTTGTTATTGGTTACATGGGTGAAGGAGATGGGAGTGCGAAAAATTGATGATGTGTATACATATACGTAGGTATGATATATATACAGCGGCTGCCTCCCCACATGAGGCTTCTCGAAATATTGCTGGCAATAATGCTATTATATACCTCTCATCGACCTCATTTAATGCGGGGAATGGTAGCTAAGCGAGCTACGGCGCGGAGGATCTGAGTGGTCATTTCGGTGAGTACCTAGACTGCCTCGGAGACAAAAGCCTAATGAATATTACCGGATCTTTGCGAGCCGGTGGTATTGCAGATCATCGCGCGTGCAAGAGGTGCTGGAGTGTGCTACTGAAGGCTGCATACAAGGTACAATACGGATACGATCTGTACGATATACCTACTTCGTAACGTGTCGTGGCTAAGCGGCCAATCAGATCGTTGCTAATTGTCTCTTCCGTCCTACACATCCTATGGGACTCGTCATCGCATTGTTTGCCGTTTTAGGTAGGACCCTTACAGAATATCAAATACGTCCATCTGATAGGCGCTCACAAGTTATTCGGATTCGGTCTAAACATTTGGCCGTTGAAGATTGTACGAGGAGACAAATAGAATTTGTTTATATCAAGACCAATAGAACGCAGAAACTGACCGCGTACAACGTGACTAATCCGGGCATGTCACTCAACGATGCCACACGCCGCCAATAAAACACTCTAACCCTTAGACAGCTATCCTACTCTTTGTCGCCGGTCTTCTTGCTGGAGCTGACTAAGCTATCAGCCATAGCATCTGCTGTGGCTTGCTTGAGCCTCTCGCTATCTTCCATCTTGATCGCTCCACCGCTCTTCTCCTTCGCATCCTTCTCGTCTTCACTGTCGCCAAGGCTGAAAGGATCATTGTCCGAGATCGGGTTCGGGTCGACTGACGATAACGGTTGCCATTTGCTCTGCTTACCGGGAGGCGGAGTTGCGCTGCTATCCTTAGGCGGGATTCTCGGAGAAGCTTCATACTGGTCGATATCCTCTATGCTCTCCTTGAAGGCGACCTTGCGACTATCAGGCTTGGGAGAGGTGGAGGGCGGAGGTGGTCTGTAGAGACTAGGATTGGCAGTTGGACGATCCTGAGATGGCCCTACTAATTTGTTAGCCGCATAACCTTCACACAGTATAGACAAGACAGCACTGACGACCATCGGGATGAAGTCTCATGTCTGCAAAGTTGTCGCTGAGAACCTGCGGGTCGGCATCGTAACGATCATAATCTGTACTTCTGCGGGAGCCTTCTCCGCTGCGCCTACCCATCGGGCCATGGCGTTGGTGTTTGGAAGGCTGTGTCTCATCCTCCTCCTCATCGTACTCTCCGTCGATCTTCTTCTTCAGGTTGGTGAACCAAGAGTTGACTTTGGTCTGAGTGTCGATGAATCCCTTGCGTAGGTTTTCCTTGATGACAGGAAGGTCATCGTCGATAAAGCTATGATCCCGGTCATACATTTCATTGGGCTTAAGTCCGGTCTCCTGTCGTCGATACTGGCCACCGGGGCTCCGGTTCGTCGTTCTAGCCTCGTAGGCGCCAACGTTATCATAATGCTGTGCAAGCTGTCGAGCATAAAGCTCGTCCGCCTCCAGCTGCGTCATGGGACTTCTAGGCCCAGTTGGTCGCGGCGGTGGCGGCGGAGGAGCAGGCTCGTGTTCGGGCTCGTTCTGGACAGCATCGGGATCGCTCATGCCTTTTTTATGTTTAAAAACTATTCGAGTTGTAGATAGGATCATACACACCTAGAAGAGCATTGAACGCCGGGTCAATCTGACCACCGCTCGCGGCCAGAACTGCCTTGATGACAGGCACCTCGATATTTGGGAATGCCTCCTTCAAAATCAACTCGTTCTTTTGCTGTTCGGTAAGCGGTCGCGGAGGCTTCGGAGGCGCAGCCACTTCAGGGGCTACAGCTTGGTTGGCGGCTGTCGTGGTTGATGTCGCAGTCGCAGCGGTAGTCGCAGGCGCAGGTGCGGTAGTGGGATGAGCGCTTTCATCACCAAGGACGCCCGTCTCTTGAATGTCGTCGTCGTCCATTTCGAAGGGGCGTACAGTCGTCGGAGATTCAGGCGCCGTAGAGGACGTGTTGGTCTTATTCTACAAATGCGAAGCGCAGTGTTAATAAACGTGGCGAACGTTGGGCTATAGTTTTGAGAGGTTGCGTAAACTCGTTAATGGGGTGCCTAAAACTTACCGTATCAGTTGGGGCTGACATCTTGGCGGGTTGCGAAATGAGAGTGGAAAAAAGAAAATTAATGAAAAGGTGGAAACAGTGCGTATGAAGATGTTGTTATTTCAGGAGTCACTGAGGATCACGTTGGTTGTGCGAACGCATAAAATATAAAACAAGAGTCAAGATCATCAATGATTATGATACAAGCTATAGCACATGCCACAGGCGCGCACCTGAGCTTTGAGGGGCAACTGAGTTGCGACGCCGATGACGTCCCCCGCCACGGCATACTATAATAGCGCTAACATATTGTGGCTTACACTGAATACTGCGCCGCAAGGACCTAGGCTTCAGTGAAGTTGTAGGTGCTGCTTGCAGGTGGCAATATCATTGGCTCATGAGCTTGACAGCAAACAGCAACTTCACAAGGAACTACCTTAACATAAATTCAAAGTCATAAGGATGACCAATAAACTCGGATAATAGGCGCTTTATGATCGACTCAAATATCTCAATTCGCTCGCAAGCTAGGCCCCTGCTTATTATTCCACCCAAGAAGAATTGATGCTGGACTAGGCACGGACATATCTCCATTCTACCGTATCTCTGCAGTTTATACGGGGTAAACGAGCCTTAAACAGAGAAGCACTGGAATAAAGTAACATGTCACTATGATTTTTTCATAAGCTAGCATTCACCATGGCAGAATTTCAACTCGGTGCAGATTTTATCCCTGCTCTTCATAAACCCTCAGCTCTGCTTCCCATTGCCAAGCATCATGATAGCTTGCTATATCTCATCGAGAAATACCCCGTCACAATCGTCGTTGGCCAAACCGGCTCTGGCAAGACTACCCAAATTCCCCAATTCCTTGAGAATGCCGGTTGGTGCTCTAATGGGAAGGTTATTGCTGTTACTCAAGTAAGAGCCTCTTCTTTTCTTTCTGTGATCCATTAGATACTGACTGGTGCAATAGCCTAGGAGAGTAGCCGCTACAACTGTTGCTATTAGGGTTGCCGAGGAGTATGGTTGTGAGCTGGGGAAAGAAGTCGGTTACTCAATCAGATTCGAGGATGTAACATCTCCTTCCACAAAGATCAAATTCTTAACCGATGGTCTTCTTATTCGAGAGGCGTTGGTCGACCCTCTCCTATCCCGCTACTCAGTCATCATGGTTGATGAAGCCCATGAAAGATCCATAAGCACGGATATTCTTCTTGGCCTATTGAAGAAGATACGGAAACGAAGACCAGAACTGCGAATAATAATCAGCAGTGCCACCCTTCAGGCCGAGGATTTCTTGAACTTCTTCTCTCAGCATTCCGACAATCAGGAACCCCCAGAGAACGGAAATGATGATGTTGGCTCGATTATTAGTCTAGAAGGCAGAATGTACCCCGTGGATGTTCTTTATCTAGAATCGCCAACAGAGAACTACGTCGAAAAGGCTATATCCACAGTATTTGACATTCACACGAAAGAGCCAGATGGGGATATTCTTGTCTTCTTGACGGGCCGCGAAGAGATCGACATAGCCGTCCAGGCCGTCGCGGAACGAGCAGCTCAGCTTCCTTCATCGTCACAATCAATCTTAGCACTACCACTATATGCAGGCTTATCAACGGAGCAGCAGATGTTCGTATTCGATAGCCCGCCTGAGAATACAAGAAAAGTTATCTTCTCGACCAACATCGCAGAGGCATCTGTAACAATCGATGGCATTGTTTATGTTATTGATTCGGGCTTCGTAAAGCTGAGAGCCTTCGACCCTAGGACCAGCATCGAGTCTTTAACAGCAACACGTGTCTCCAAAGCCGCAGCATCACAGCGTGCGGGAAGAGCTGGTCGCACCAAACCGGGAAAATGCTTCCGGCTCTACACCGAAAAGGCATTCCAAGCTTTACCCGATGCAAATATTCCAGAAATACAGAGGTCTAATCTTGCACCATTCATCTTACAGCTCAAGGCGCTCGGGATTGATAATGTAGTACGCTTCGACTACCTGACGCCGCCACCTGCGGAACTTATGATTAAGGCGACAGAATTGCTGTTCTCTTTGGGCGCCCTCGACGAGTACGCCAAACTTACAAAGCCGCTCGGTATGCGGATGGCAGAGCTTGCAGTTGAGCCCATGATGGCAAAAACTTTGCTGACGGCTTCATCGTTTGGCTGCCTTAGCGAAATACTAACGATAGCAGCGATGACGAGCCTTGGTGGTTCTATATGGATCCAAAGAGAAGGAGAAAAGAGACAGGTGGAATCTGCACGACGGAAATTCGCCGCTGAAGAAGGCGACCACTTAACATTGCTAAATGTCTACCAGGCATTCATAACGAAAGGCAAGAAAGAGTCTAAGTTCTGCCACGAGAACTATCTTAATTTCAAAGCTATGACCCGTGCTGTCAGCATCAGAGCACAGCTGAAACGCTACCTGGAACGGTTTGGGATAGCGGTAGACGAAAGCCTCAAGACGCCGGCCACCAACAAGGGAGAGCAGATTCGAAGATGCCTTACCACGGGTTACTTTGCTCATGCGGCACGAATGCAACCTGATGGAAGCTTCCGCAATATTGAAGGTGGGACGATGCTCCACGCCCACCCTAGTTCTCTAATGTTCAATCGCAAAGCCGATTGGGTCATCTTTCACGAGGTGATGGAAACTGGCAGCAAGATCTTTATTCGCGATATTAGTAAAATCGAAAAAGGGTGGCTTGTAGAGTATGCGTCGGGCTATTACCAGCTCAAGTCACAATGACGACAGGAATAAACGATTCACCTGCTACATTCTGACGACGGCTGAGTCCGACCGCCGCCTTGAGCCTACTCACCTACCTAAGGTAGTTAAGGGTGCTTGTTAAAGAGAAGCACGCTATGAAACAATATTGCACATTGAGGCTGAGACCGGAAGAGGGTAGCCAATGGCAAGGGCTAGTTTTGAAAAGAAACAAACCTACCGTTAGGTCGGTCCGCTAGACAAGCTTACTGCTTGAATCGTTCCCGGATTTATGGGATCTCTTTTTGATTACTGTATCTCCTGGTACATGGTTACCTCCTTGAGGTAGGCGTGTCACAAGTTACGCAGATCTATTTATAACGAGGCATAACAAGGTCATTTACATACCTTTGAAGGATCAATTTTCTACGATGGTACAGCTTCGGACCTTTTACTTCATACTAGCAAGATAATTGCTCGATTGGCGATGAAATATTCGTTGACGACGAATCTCCGCTCTGAGCAAGGTACTAGGGAAAGGAAAGGGGAAGATTGCGTAGGTCTCGTGTCCCAGCCGTGCCCACAGGTTTTTCACAAGCAAGCAAAGCTAACAATTCAAGCAACGTAGCAAAGATACCGGGAAAAGGGGATAGATAGATCATCTTCTTTTAGGACTAGGGTTAGCTTACCCATGCTCCCAGCGTCTCCCTTATTGCTTGTGATTGGTCGGGCTCTCCTGTTCCTGCATTAGTCCCCCTTGCTGAGGCTAGGAACAGCACAGTGCTGAGCCTTAGGGAGACACTCAACGATGGCTTGTGGCGTCCACTGATATGCGTCTTCCCTCGAATGAATATCGGGTCTACCCAGTGGCCAGGACAGTGCCCTGAACTCGGTTGGCATTCTTCCCCATCTGAACCAGTGTATTGCCAGCTCCACCACCCCTTCGTTCATTTCCGCCATATTAAATTTCATTCGTCCGTTCTCCTCATCCCGGTCCGCTACAGGTACTTCTGCGGTTGTAACTCGGTCAATCGCTCTTCTTTTGTCCCTCTGATTCCTTTCTCTCCTTCATCCCATTCATCCAACCGCCTCGTCCAGGAGTTCGTCGACAATCACCTAACTGCCTGCCAGCGGGCGTGCCATTCTTTCGAAAATCTAACCTACAGTCATTCTTTTTTTATGCCCGAAAATAAGTCACTCATTTCGGCCTTTTGCCAGTCAGGTGTTAGTGTTGAGACGTCGATTTCGTAGAATAGCATTCGATTCTAGTATAATTAATTTTCGAAATCGAGGAATTATCCGCCAAGCCCAACGCGTCCTTCGACCTCGGCGAACTTCCAGCTTCATCAACGTAACTTCGCGGCCAATAAATCGTATTGGGAGGAACCAGCCAATCTCAAACGAGTTATAGGGACGGTTTGGCGTCAAGGAACCGAGTGTGTTGTGTGTGTGGTGGACGCGATGGCAGGGCGTCATTTTCACGGTCTTGGCCATAGCCATGGCCATCAACACTTCCATTCGAGGGCGATGCACTTGGAATTGGAACAACCAGGCCAATTGGAGACTCGGGAACCGATAGTCAATGCTGCTTCCGAGGGGGTCAATGCTGTTGTTGCTCAAATCATGGCTAGAGAAAACGACCTGAACGAAAAGCCGGTCAGCGCAAACACTGTTGCAATTGCGCTCGGTGTCTGGTGAGAAACTAATTCGAATTTTGGTTTGGCAAGGACTAACATGATCACATAGTCTCCCGTTAGGACTGGCACTCGCTGTTCTAGTTTATGTACATTGCCGAGCATCACGTAGGCAAAAAAGGGAGGATGCGGCAGACAAATACAAGTCAATGGACTTTGGGCTGGACGAGTCTGCTGCTGTAAAGGGGAACAAGAGACGGAGCTTCTTTGGAAAGGAGAAAGAACCGAGTCATAAGACGCAGCTCTCGATGGACATGAACCTTTCCAGCCCATATTTGCTGCCTCCCAACATGCATAACTCTAGGGAGTCTTTGAATTCTCTTGCGAAGGGCCTCCATCAGAATGATGACCCTTACCGACCCGTTACCAGCTACGCCGGCAGTGACGTCGGATCATTACGTTCTTTCCAGAGAGGAGCGGATAGGGATTCTTCAGTATATGGTGGCAAGCCACGCTCCATGGCTGATCGTGATCCATCCAGAAACCGACCAACTATTAATACAAGGGCCGATCTTCCCCCCCGTCAGAGATCCCTCCCGTCCTCACCTCTTCAGCCGCTGCCGCCTGTTGCGCAGCCTCTATCAGCCCGCGAATCTACGGGAGATGTACCGCCTCTGCCGGCAAAGAACGAGTTCCGCTTTGTGGACGATTCCGCAGCTGTCCCCCATGTCCCAGAGATTCAAGTGCCCGCAGCCGTCGCTTCACCGATTTCACCTAGCCCCCCTAATTCTCGACCCCTTTCTAATGAATCATTTGGTGCAAACCAGTCGAGTATTGCTCGACCTGCGAACAAGGTGGACTCTATAACGTTACCAACGTTCGAAAATCATCAGCAAGGCCTAGGTATCGCGGATACTCGAACTTCTCAAAACTCTGCAGATATTTCTCTGAGGGATTCCGGCGCGCTCCCTACCAACGTACGACCTCCTAGGAAAGAGTCTCTGCCAGTCGGCTCAGACTTTGCTCAGGACTACCAGGACTACGCTGCGCATTTCCAGGTTGACGCACCAGACCACGTTAACGGCGACCTCCATATGCCACAACACGTTGATGAGCATGACTACCCGCACTCTGCCGGCCTGGGCGTCCCACAGCAGGATAACAAGAGATTATCGGTAGGGTTTCGGCCTTTGCCTCCTGATGAGTTCCTGGAGTCTGAAGATCCCGAGTTCAGAGCCAACAGAATTCGATCCTTCTATAAAGAATACTTCGATGACAGCGCGCCGAAGACAGATGCCGGAAGACCTCCCCCGATTCCCCAGCAAGCAACTTACTACGAGGATTACGACCCAGGCTACCTCGGCGATACTGCATTTTTCGATCCTGAAACAAACGCCTTCGTCATGCCGTATGCGCAACCCGTTACTCGTCGTGCTATGACTCCGCCTCCGAAGTCCAGACGGCCCATGCCCGGACCCGGACCGCGTGGTCCGCATGGCCCCCACGGTCCTCACGGAAGCATGAATATGTCGGGTGGACCTCGTGGAAGACCTAGAGCCGGTTCGACTATGTCAGCTGCGAGATGGGCACCAATGAGCCCGCGTCCCGGCTCGTCGGCCTCTAACCAGCGCTTCCCCGGTGCCAAGCCCCGGAAGCCAATGCCTCCGCCTGCTGCGCTTTCTACCTTGCCTACCCCTTCCAAACTGAAGGATGACTCGTTTGCGCTTATGGGTGCCATTGATTTTGCACCTCCCCCTACTTTCAAAGATGTAACACGTGGCCGATCACAGAGTCCCCTCGGTGAGCGTAAGCCTTACGTCTTGAACACTCCTATCCACTCCCCGTTGGTGAGCGCCTTCGACGATACACCGGCATTGCCTAGCCCGTAAGTAACATCTCCATATCTTGACTTTAGACGTGTCACTAACATTCGCCCAAGGCATCTTCTCCGTAAATCAGGAACGTTTACTGGTCTGGATTTCGCTCCCCCGCGTCGGTTTAAGGACCCCGACTCGATGAGTGATTCCGGTAGTGTCGTCAGCAACCGCAGCGGAATTTCGTCTGCTAACCTCAGTGCGATCCGCGCGGGAGCTGGCAGGGTCAGTCGCCTCCCCGGAGATACCGTGTTTACCCAGGCGGCCTTAGGCGACACGCTGAAGCCGTCGTGGAGCATGAGGGACTAGAAAGCGAAAAACGGATCGAATCTCAGGTCTAATATAATACCACGAGCGGGATCTTCCCAAAAAACAACCGTGGTCAAGGCTAACCAGCTGTCTTGTATATCCGAAGTAAATATGTATTGTTAATGGCCCTTATTTTGTTTTTTTCTTCTTCCTTTCGGGAGTAAGTAGGTAGGTAATTTGGAAACCAATCATGACCGGCGAAGCATTTCACAGAACCTTGCATGGCGGACAACATTATAGAAAGGATCGGTGCAGTATGTATTTTACCGTCTGGTAACTACTAGGGTTATTCGCTATAGGTAATAGTTGACAATATCCATTGGTTTCAACCGGACTTGTGGCTGCGGCTGTGAAGTTTCCTTCGCTCATGTGTATTAATATGCTACAACTTTAATCGTAAAACTCTTTAATATGCCGTTGAGAGTATGTGAAGCTGCCTTTCTAACGAGGAGCGGAGAAGTCACTTTACTGATTTCTCGATCTGTGCCATGGTAGCAGAAGTCATCATCTTTTATCTAAGTAAGCATCAATAAGCTAGTTGTAACAAAACCATGCCGTGTACCGAGTGCTAAAGTGTATTGTGCGAGCATCAGGAGCACATGAGGCCGCTTTCTTACAGCATAAACTTTCTCGGCACAGATCAGATTTGCGGAGGGCTTCCCAAGATAGAAGGTTGACGGGCGCAACTAGAGTTCTGTTTGGCCGGCTGTCGGGTCGGATCGAGGATCTCCAAACTCCTTGTCATGGACGGGGGGGAAGAAGAAACGCGGGCCAATTACGTATTGTTCTGCATCTCTCAGTGTAGCATACATGACGTTTACTAAGAACTATATGCGTAGTACTATATGTATCAGTAAGGTGAAAAAAGCAGGGAAATATATGTTAACCGTCCCTATCGTGCCGATAGTCTCGTATGATACAATACATTCCCCGATGGTAGATGCTGACGGTGGTACGTTATCAGTTGATATCCCGAGCGACGGAATTCGGAGGCCGGGCTCTCACATCAAATATCTATACCTACTCATTGGACCGCAATTTGTTGAGGAGCGCTGCGAACGGTTATATGTAGATGGGTTACATACATCATGTCGGAGGGGCTATGCCCTACACGGGAACTGCAGAGAAGGGCTCTGGATCGTCGTCTACGGCGGCTGGTGTCTTTGGATGCCCAATGATAGGAAACATTTTCCGCGCGATTTAGAGCACGTGTAGATTGAGGAGGCTGTGTTCCTTTGTGTGTTTCTATGTTAAGAAACAACGTTGCCATCCATCCGTCCCATCGTCAAATCTGACTGGGCTACAGAGTTACCAACGGCTATCTCGACCACCCGGGCTTGAAATCCACGTGGAATAGATTCCCGAGGTTGACTGACAGAGTTAATACTCAGGGTATGAGGTAGGTACCCAGATAATCACAGCATATTGCATATTCGTTTCACGGCTTTGGATATTCGCTGAATTTCGCTGATGACGGCAATCTGGGGATTAGCTGGTGTCAAGTTTGTAGTAGCCTGTAGCACCACTTGGTTAGTCAGGGGCAGAGCTTTAACATCAGGCGGAGCCTAATCTCATCTCATCTCGTCATTGAGATCCATTCAGATCCATTGAGAAGCAGTTGGTAAGACTACAACTTGGCAACAGCCACTCTTCCTCTGCGCGGACGCCTGCTATATTTGATGGCCGTGATGGTAGTAGGAATGATAATACAATTGCTGTAGAATAGGCAATATGTAGCGCAAAAAGGAAGATACTTAACAATATTCCGAATGTGTTTTATTAGGCTCCATCGCAATATTCAAGCCACAGCCGCAAGGGGCATAGACGACATCCTCGGCACGGAGATGGGAGTGCGCTAGTGAGTTTAGGGGCATCTTTAGGGGCATCTCTAGACTCTTTAGACTCCTGTCGTACCTCGTAAAGTGCTAAAGTGCTGAGACGGCGCATAGGAGTAGAGGAGATGCCTCATAGCGCTCGGGATCTTCCTACGACGTTAAACTCAATTGAGGTAGAAGAGATGACAGTTCCTTACGTTCCTTATTAGATTGCCCATGCAGCCTGCAGTCTGTAGTCTGCAGTCTGCAAGCCCATGTCTGTGCTGACCCAGATTTTCGCCAACATCGGCCGAAGAATTGGGTGGGAAATTTCCAACTTTTTTTTTGTCCATCATCACCACTGACAGGTAGCTCCGAAGAATTGCCCCCTAGTAATTTTCTTTCATCTTCTTTCTTCATTCGTATTCATGCGTTCTAGTTGTGCTAGTTCTTCTGACGACATCGTCGATCTATGACCTAATCACATTCTTTTTTTGCTAAATTCATCTCTGTATGTATCTCTTTGAGGTATCTACTATAGATTGAGTACACTGACCGACACTTGTTACATCCTAAAGGCCTCTTGGGGTCCGTGTTTGTTTGTCTACTGCATTCCTGTGCATTCCTATCCTATCGTTTCCACCCGGCCCATAAGCTGAGAGACACGAGAAAAGAGGCACAAGCGTGGGAAAAAAATAGAGAGCTCAGCCACGCCTTGCTTAGCTCGTCTGCTTGCCTGCTTGCCTAGGAACCCCCCCTGTCTTGTGTACTTCGTATGCATTAGCATATTCGCCCATTCATTCGTTGGCATTCCCCCCTCTGGTTCTTCTCCGGCCACTCAAGTCTTCTCGCCAGCGGCCGTGCTGCCGTACTGTACTTCCACCTGTTGTTCTCGTCCATCCTCCTGGCGTCTTCCCCTTCGCGTCTCAAGACTGCACAACTCGAAACAATAACCAAGTTTCCGGTTCTCAATTCCCGTCAATTCTCTAGGAGACTTGCGGCTCTCTCATCCACTCTTCTTCTGTCCAGTCTTCTTTGGCTGTGACTTGGCCAAGTCGGCTAGTCGATCATTCGAAAGGTACGTTATTCATCGGTTTGTTCGTCTCAAGCAGATAAGTCATGGCTTTTAGTGCCTATTGACAAGCCTATGGTGACTCTGCGACACGCATTTCATGATAACCTCATTGGACCACTCTACACCTACATGTACCCCCATTCACCTAAATACTCTCCGCCTTATTCTACCTAACCTAACCTATCGCCATATTATTTTCAATTACCTATCTTGTCCATCTCCAATGCCTTCGATACTGTCTCATCAGGGTACTCGATGCTAACATGGCGGTTCTCAGACCCTTCTCTGGATTAGTAGTCGCAAGACAGTTCACCATGTCTTCTTCTAACTCTACCAGTGCGGATACTTCCGTACCGGAAACGACTTCTTCAAGTCCATCAAGTCCGTCCGACACCACGACTGTTGTATCTACGCCCAGTAGTCCATCAACTGACTCACCTACTACACCAGCTCCCACTAGCACTCCTAGCACTACTTCTATAGAAACAACCTCCACGCCCTCAACCACGCCTCCTACTACATCAGAAACCCCTACCAGCACCACCACGCCCATAACTTCCACTACCACCCCTTCTGAAACCCCAACCTCTACTCCTACCAGCTCGACGACGACAGCTGAGACGTCTCCATCTTCATCACCATCAACGACGACAACGACACCAACCAGCTCCACGACAACCCCAACACCAACCCCTAGTAGTGTGGTAATCACCACTACGCAAATTAGCACCAACTCAGATGGAGGTACCGAGTTCGTTACCGTTACTTCGACCCAGTTAACTACCAACACCCCGACTGCATCGGATCCCGCAACTTCTACAGATGCGGCTGGCAATCTCATAACCACGGGTAAATCTTCGTCGGGCTCCCTGGGCGAGGGAGGCAAGATCGCTATAGCTGTTGTTGTTCCAATTGCTGCCGTGGCATTGTTGGTTATCGCTGGCATCTTCTTTTGGAGAAAGCGTAAGCAGCGGAAGGATGCGGAAGAAGAGAGAAGGAAAGAGGTCGAGGACTACAGCTATAACCCGAATAGTGACCCGACAGTCCCTGATGTGGGAAGTGTCGGTGCTGGGGGCGCGTACGAAATGAAGGAGGATTCATCAGGTTACCGCGGTTGGGGTTCGACTACCCTCGCAGGCTCAACAGGAAGAAAAGCCTCGACTACGATGTCGGGTGGTGCAGCAGGTGTGGCCTATTCGGATGCAACGTCGCCAACCAGAGGAAACTTTTCTGACACGCGATCAGGAGATGGTTTAGTGAATGACTCCCCAAATTCACCACCGGAAGGCGAGATTCTTGGTGCCATGGGTCCGTCTGCAACTGACAACCGCGGGAATGGCAGTGGCGACGGAAACGTACATCGTGGACCATCGAATGCGTCGTCCTCTTATAGTGCCGCTGGACGATCTGACGGGTCGGCCGAGAACCCCGGCTCCTACGGGGGCCCTGCATACCTGGATCAATACGGCGGCAACAACCCATATGCTGATGGCGCGTATGGGCAGCAACAGGCTGGGGGACAACCCGTCATACGCGACAATCCAGCTCGGCGCAATACTCGCATCGAGAACACATCGCACTATCCTCAACAAAGTGCTGGCATCTCGCAGAACTTTTGATTTTTCTATCCTGGTTTTTACTCTTTTCTGTTCAGTTGATACCCAATCCTGGACACCATACATCTTCAGCTAAGCAACGCAACGCAATTATGTGTTCCTTCTGGATCTTCAACGGAGTTTAGCGGTCCTTGCATCATATTTTACTGTCCTTTGTGTATATTCTTTTTAAGCGAACGCGATCGACATCTTAGAATTTTTTATCGGAACATTCTCTAATTACAAGGTCACGCGGCATACAAATAGGGCATCTATGGTGGCTGCTGTATATATTCGGCCAAGGCAACATCTAGCGTCTTCTTCTGGTTTATCATTTCATCTCTGGAATACTTCCATATTACCAACAACATTAACAAACTAATATCGAGACATCGGCGACGTATGGTCCTGTCTCGTCGCCCATCAACCTGTTGACGACACGGTCATCCACGGAAGGGCGATAGCACTGGCGATATAGTTTACGGAGATTCGGAGATCATGGGGAGCGATGGGGTGAGAAAAAAAGGAGGGCAGAGCAGGAGATCGGGGAAGTAGGCAGGTCTGGAGTTGCGTGGTATGGAGTTGGATGCAGCCGTCTAGGCAGAGTTCATACCGCGGGAAATACATATAATCTAGGAGCACTTGTTGCTCTTAGTCTAATATAAAAAACCATGTAGTCGCAAAGCCGGCTCTTATAAATGAGAATATCATCCAACTTTCAGCTTATGTTGATTCTGTAGCCAGTCTTTGTGCTAAATAAAATGAGTACTTCATAGATGGAATATGATTTCTTATGTCCTTAAGTAGCTACGAACAGACTTGATATATGTACCTAGCCAGGTATCTGAGACTTTAAGTGAAGTCTTTCTAGTAGTATAACAGGTACAATGAGATAAAGCTTTAAAGCCATTAGTGTTATCACAGCTAAGATACCTAGAGGCACTGTGAATTGTGAATGAAGGCATACCTAAGAGGTACTAGTTGTCGCCAAGACAATAGTCTAATGAAGAATCTATAAATAAATCACATTTTGATATTCCAATATTATGCGACTTTGAAAATGAAGTCATACTATAATCTTTCATCCTATCCGCGTTAAGATTGCTCGCTCCCGAAAGTCTGAAAAGGGTGTTCCGTATCGCACCTGTGCTGGAGTCACACGTGGCAGCAGCTGGCGGGTGCTTTTGAACCCGTCAAACCCCGTTAAATTAATGCTACCTTAGCTGGCTCGTACGTCAAACCAAAAAAAGATATCATCTTTAGTCATTTTCTACATCAAAACAAGTATGGCATCAAGGTACGCTTCAATCAATATTTCCCTATTTCTTGGCTAGACAATGCTTCCTTACCATGGCCGGAGATGGGCGGCTAGCCAGACGCTGCCGTTCCCTGGAACTGCTGGAGATCTAATGTAGATCGCGCCGCGCCGTGGTTCGGGGAAAAAAAGAAAAGGAGACACATCACCAACAACGGATCATGGGCCATGGAGAAACCGAGGGCTGCGGAAATCGCAGATTATCAGATCAAAACTACCACAACCCACGAAGAAGATCAAATGAAGGCTAACAGTAGGAAATCCTCCGCCGCAGATTTGGAAACTCGACGCTCCACCAGCGGGATTCGCGAAGCGCCCTGTTCGAGGGCTACAGCGGCAGCGGCAGGAAC
>JAOWAP010003071.1:0-15159 GCA_028565235.1 Hypoxylon lenormandii
GTGGAGAAGCTGAGGCCGAGGAGACCGTATATAGAGCCGACCGATGCGGCGAAGCGGGATATCGCGGCGCAGATGGCTGAGATGGCGGAGATTGAGGGCAAGCTATAGCCAGAGGAGTTAATGGACTCGCGCTTCCTAGTTGCTCCTTGCTATATTACCATAGAAATCACAGCACCTGGATACACAGACAAGAGATAATACAAGAAACGAAATTTCCACATTCTATTTCTACATATAGGTACTCCGGCGAGCTCATGGCATCATGAATTCATGTATACCTAGGTGCCTAGGTAGGCTCTTCATCTCCGCGCTCTACTTTAGAGCCCAGCGTTTAGAGCCCAGACATCCAACGAGAACTCCTTGATGAGGTTCACGATGGGCAGGAAGCACTTGTTCTGAACCAGGTTCGGCGTAACATTGTCGTAGTCATATTCGCACCATCGCTTTATATCTTCCCAATGTACCCAGTGCCATCCCTCGCATTTCTCCGGCTCCAAAACCTGTCTTCTGTCAACCCTGGAGCCTAGTAGATCCTGATGTATATACCCAGGATAGATGCGGTGATGGACGAATGATCGAATGAATAGAAAAAACATACCTGCGGCTGGTCGTTCACGTTCACCCTCCGGCACATCACAAACACCGTAATGTAGTGCTTGGTTTCGGCATCGAATATGTCATTCGTCACAGCGACGACCTTGGTGGCTTTCACCTTCAGCCCGGTCTCTTCAAGGGTCTCGCGCTCCGCGCAGTCAAGCAGCGATTCGCCCATCTCCAGATGCCCGCCGGGGAATTGCCATGTTCCTATTCCACCGTCAGCCGGTTCTACCTTGAGAATGTGAAGTAAAGGACTAGGTATGTACCTGCGCCGTGGCTACCCTTGCGTTTGCCGAGGACAAACTTGCCGTCCCCGTCGTGGATTATGGCAGAGACACCAACGCGTGGGTGGTAAGTTTGGACCGACGATGCTGCAGACATATTCAGATATCGGAATCGATAAAAGCACTTCTTGTTATTATCAAGTTGTAGATACGGTTTCCCGCGAGGCTTCGTTGTTGGTTGTTGAGTGCTACAAGCCGCCAAGGACGAGCACAGCCTAGATCCGGTTAACGGCGGTGGCCGAATATCAGGCTTCAGCGGCTGAAATCTAGGAGAAAAATCCAATGAATAGGGCAAAATATATATGTATGTCGGCTCTGCAGTTGCGTTTTGCCTACTTATATTTGGCAGAAAGGCAGAATCATCAATGCTTGCCCTTCTTGTCAAGAGGGCGGGAGCCCTCCTCTTATAGACTGGTATTGGTGCTGCGCTGCGCAGTATCGCACAGCCCCACATTAGCCCCTGACACCGAAAATGCACAGTGTATTCACAGTGTATTACCCGTTTCTATACGGTATCACCTCCTTTTGGACGATAGGAACTGATTCATCCAGGTCTCATGATAGAGAATCATAACCTTTCCAGCAAGGAGTCAGGATCTAGGTGTGGCAAATGTGTTAATGGGGCTCAGCTACTTAGGAATTATAAGATTAGCACAAGCCACTCATCTCAAAGTTGCATTTCACAACACGCAGCCTGAGTCATCAAGGGATTTGAGGAAAAGAAAGGATTCAAGTTGTGTTCTGAGGCTTCGTGTAGTATCGATCCATGTGAGGGCGTCTGGATATTCTTATTCGAGCATGACAGGTTTCGGCTAATAGGCCTTAAGTGAACAAAATACCGGACTCCCTAGTCCTCACACATCCCAATGCCAAATCCCAGTCCACCATCGTCCTAGTCCTACCACTGTATCCAATCCTGCTCGCAGCACCAAACGCATGCTCTGTCGTCATCTCTTGACTCATGTTGTTCGAGTTCGTGTTGTTCACCACAGCTGTCATCTTAGGTATTAGCCTTATTTCCCTTCCCAAATACTCGAATCATGTCTGTCACATCTCACTTACCAGGTGGGAGACCGAGTTTAGGCCCAAGGGTCGTCTGGAATCGTCTCGAAGACTTCGCATTGGACATCTTCTAGATCATCACGCTTAGAGCGTACGGTTTCGATGATCTCGCGAGCTAGAGCGCAGCCCTGTTCCCACGTCAGGACGGTGTTGGGCTTGACCGTGATGATCAACGTGGCGGGAGGGCGCTCTTCCGCGCTGGCATATCCGATGCGTAAGAGATCGAGCCCAGAAGTGGTGGCGCAGTGTCGGTTCGCTATCTTCATGAGGGTGTACACGATGGGCGGGATTCCATCGTCGTAGTTGAAGAGGTAGCCGAGGGGGTGCCGGCCAACTTGTCCTGCGGCCTTCGGAACGGCCCGACCTTCAAGCTGCCGAGGCGTCTAACCGTTCGGGTTGCTTAGGAGAGCGAGGTTCGTGGTACCTCGGAGCCTGACGTACGGGAGACCGTACGCATAAGCAGCGAGCACATACTCGGAAGGCGTGGCAAGGCGAGAACCGGCCTGCGTGCTGCTATCCGAGTCCATTGCGCGTGAAGTTAGGATGTCATGAGTTTTGCGTTGTTGTGTGACAAGGAAGCAAGTTAAAAAGAGAGGCAATGGCCGTTTGGTTACAAAGATATAAATCACGCGTTTTGTTAGGTTTTTGGTTGTTTAAATTTATTGAATTAGGTATGTAATAGAATTGAAAATTTATGCAACTAAAAATCATTAAGGGGAAAAGTAAAGCTTTTGCCACAAGACCTCCCTACATCGCGTAAAGTAAGGCATCCTATGCCTTAAAGTGCCCTAAAGGCAATCCCTAATCTGACAATAGCTTTCGCCAAAGCAAAAACCCGAGGACCATCTAAGTTCATGGCATCACACCACGTTCTAAAAGCATCACGGCCATTTCATCGTTGTCTCGGTTGGAAGCTAGATGGAGCGGTCGAAGTTGGTGCCCGTCGGTGCTTACCAAGTCGATATCAGCTCCCGTGTCGAGAATTCTCTTAAACACGTTAATATCATCCTGTAAAGCAGCTATGTGGACAATATTGAAACCCTTTTTGTCTACAAGATCCACCCTCGATCCATATTCAAGCAGTAGATTAATGATGTCAAGATCCAAGTTCGCGATGGCCAGCTCAAGAGGCCTCACGTCGTTGAAGGCTCTATAGTCGATTTGCTGGGTCCCTTCGCTAAGGAGATATCGGGCGACATCCAACCGTTTTGCTTGGACTGCTAAGTAGAGCGGCGTAACTCCGTTGTCTGATACGGCGTCAATGTCCGCCCCACCTTTGACGAGCGCCCGGGTGGTTTCAAGTGTGAGCTCTTTGTCAAACTGAACGGTATAGTGTAGTGGAGTCCACATGTCATCCGTTATCGCGTTAGCATCAGCTCCATACTGAAGTAGGAGTGTAATGATATCTAGATATGCTTCATAGCCAGCCATATGAAGACATGTCCACTCTTCATCCCCTCTTTTGTTTGGGTCTGCACCATTACTCAACAAGAACTCAACTGTATCCAAAGCACCATTTGTACAAGCATAAAACAGGGGGAAAACACCGTTTTCCCGTGAATGATCGATATCGGCTCCGGCGTCTAGGAGAAGCCGCGGGACCTGTAGCGCGACTTCGCGATTGCCTTTCTTGGTAAGTGGAATCGTGGATATGTAAAAAGGCGTCCGATGATCATCCGTCTTCGCGTCGACGTCCGCTCCGTTATCGAGAAGAACACGGCATGCGTCCACGTGGCCATTTTGCGCGGCCATCATGAGCGGTGTCCAGTTGTCATCTTCCCGCGAGTCCACAACAGCCCCCCTTTCAATATATGCCTTAATTAAAGTCGCGTTTCCCTTCTGAGCTGCGAAATGAATCGGTTTCCACTCGCTACGAACTTTTTTTTCTGCCCTCAAGCCCGTATTTTTCACTAGTTCCGTTAGTTGGATAGTCGTATTTGTCAGCTCCTCTATGGTAATAGACACATCTCGGAATTCATGACGGCTAGTTGGATCATCGTGCTGGTTGGTCGTTGTGGTGTCCTCGGTTACACCGGGAAATTGCGGCGTTTTCCCTCGTGACCCTTCTCGCTGAGCTGACTTGGGGGAAAGAAAAGACTCAAGTAAAGACTCCATGTCTCGAGCGCGGGAAGCGCCAGCTTGAGTTTTGAGTTCGGGGCGCAATATCACCTCGTCGACAGAGTCGTCGTCGATGTGATTGTCGTTTTCAATTATAGTGTCATCCTTCTCCGTTTCATGGGGATCTGGAAAAACAGTGGAGGTGCTGATTATATTCTTTAGTGGGATGAGGCATTACGAGTGAATGTTTAGGAAGCCTACTCATCTTCACCGCTAGCGAATGAGATGTTCACCAGAGGCGGTGGCTTGAACCTATTGGCGGCTGGTTGGTTGTTTCTCCCTGTATCCATCGCGTTTGAATTATTTGGCTTGGTTTAGAAGATATGGTTCGGAAGCATAGAGGACAAGGAACAGGTGAAGTGTTAAATGGTTGAAAAAACGCGGGCGAGCTACATAGTTGAAGTTTTGAGTGAGTGTCGGGATACTAAGAACAAGACCATAACTTGGTGGCGGCTCCTTAGCAGAGTACCTAGGTTAGGACAAATGGAAGGCAATCATGCAGCTGCTGTATGCTTCGACGCCTATTCCTGCCGCGTTTTCTTACCCTGGGTTGGCAAGTATGATTCATTTACTAGAGCGAGCCTCAAATTTGGCGGTGAACAGGTAGGCTTAGATCGGGCGCTTAGGTCTTCTCTGCACATGTGGTTGCAACAACTCTGGCTGGTGGTTCGGTTGCAGACACGTACGCAACACCCTTCCTTCATTCGGACTGGATAGACGCTTCAGCTGAAACGGTAAGGTCGGGTTGGGCAGCAACGCATCTGCAGTAGGAATTTTTATAGTGGTAAGGCGTGTTCTGTCCTACCTATGGAATAGTTTATATTGTAGTTCATTGTTCAGCCGCGTAATGCACATAAGGGATGTGCCTTGAAGCCTAAGCGTCACCTAGACTTGTGAAGGCTGTTCTAGATCCTCGCTAGAACAACCCGGAGGTATAGGAAGAGTCGACAGTCAAACAAAGTGAGTACTTGTGCTCAGATAGCAAGGATTGAGGCTAAAACGTGGACCTGTTATCCAGGGTTCTTTCTGTCATATTGTCATATACTGATGCCAAAGTGATATTCATAGAGGCAGATTATAGCCGTACGCCCGAGGCTCAAACCCGCTAGAGCTAGCTACTAAGTTTTATTACAAAGTCTACCCGGCAATTTCATCATCTCATCTAGGATTGCCTCATTTTGCAAGTAGGTAGAAGGCTTTTTTTTAAATGGGTATAAGTATCGCTATTAGACCAGGACCTTCGACGTCGGGGGGTTTTTCTTTTTTTTTTTTCGAAAAGAAAAAAGACGGGAAAGGACTCGTGGTCGTAGTAAAAGGAGGTCCAATATTCAACGACACATTTTTCTGCTTAATAAGTCAACCACCTGCATATGCTTGTTTTTCTTTGCCCTTTCCAGAGGCGTTTCGTTGTTTTTGCCACCTTGGATCGTGATATTGGCGTTGTGGGAAAGTAATCGACTAACGACATTCGTAAAGCCTCCTCCTGCCGCTCCGTAAATAGCGGTCCGATTCTTGGTGTCTGTCGCATTCACATCTGCCTTGCTTGAGAGCAGTGTGTGGACCACTTCATCCTGGCCGGACCATGCGGCCCAGTGTAGCGGTGTCCGCCCAGTATTGTCCCGCACGTCGACATCGACTTTGACCTCCAGCAGGAAACGAACCATAGAGACATCTCCCGAGTAGGCAAAAATATGTAATATCGTCTCCGAACGTTTACCTCTGATCGAAGGGCTAGAAGGGTCGACGCCTAGCTCTACGAGCTTGCGGGCCATGTTTGAGAAGCCGCACCGTGCTATCCGGATCATAGCCCTTGCTGCCTCTGAGGAAGAGATGCTGAATTCTGTCACGTTCTGGGTAAGCAGGCTGAACATGAACTCAAACTCTTTTGTAGTATGAGCCAGGAGAGAGTCAAGTTCAGGTCTTAAACTTGCACTACGGGCCTCTCCCCGCGCTCGTTCCCTGCAGTGAGTGTCAGCTTGTCTGTAGTAATTGGAATTGTCTTGTTTTCTTGTACGTACTCAATTCTGGCCAGCCCGACGTAAAGGCTCTCATTGCCCTGCAATGCTGCTATACCGCTAGGCAAAACCCCTTTTCTGTTCTTGTGAAGGGCCAGATGGGATAGCTCCCTGGCGGATGGCCACATAGAGTCTTCAAACGCAAGGTGGACTATTTCCTCGTCTTTCGTGGGAAGCCAAGCGAGGACGTGAAAAGCCGTGCTGCCAGAAAGCTGATCCTTCTCGTCTGCAAGTAACCTATCACAGAGATAGAGGTGGCATTGACTGATCAAAGAAGGGCAGTACTTGTATGCAAGAGACATGATGAGCGTAGTTTCTAAGAGGCTGAATGTGGGTTGTTTTTCTAATAGCGGCAGATGTTCCGACACGAAATGTGTCACAACTGAGGATGCTAGCTCATGGTCAGCATGCATAGCTATAACTCTCCAGAAGCTTTCGCTCCTTTCTAGACCTTTCGATGAAGGATCCGACTTTATAGCTATAGCGAGGAGCTGAAGGGCGGATGGCCGGCCATCTACGGAGGGATTGAGACACTCGCTAACGATATGGGCCAGTAACCGTGGAACATCCGGTGTCGATTGTTGAAGTCGTTTTATCCTCTCCTGTAGATTGTACGGCTGTTTCCCGATAGGCCTCTCGCCAGTTAGGATTCTGTACAGCACCGCACCCACTCCCCATACATCGCTTTCTTTGCACCACTTAGTTATGCGTCCCTCTAGATTTCCATTGTCCTCGTTGATTTCCTGAAAACTGTTAGCTTTATGTATAGCTATTAATCTAGGCAATCATTGGAGAATAAAGCATGTGGGATGGTATATTACCGGCGCCCAATAGGCCTTCGTTCCTGCCCACGTTGACGGTGGCTTCCCGTCATCTTCTAATTTGAAGCTTGTTCCGAAGTCACCCAATTTCGGGATCATCGCCTTGTCCTTGACTGCGATTAAAACTAAAGAAGGCGTCGTGAATTAGTATAATTGACTCCAGCCAAAGGGGTTTGATCTAGGATAAGCATAATAATGCTTACCGTTGCCAGGCTTGATGTCGCGATGGAGGATAGGTTTCCATTCTTTCTCGAATTCCGTATAGCGGCAAACGAGGCCATTCTCTCGAGTGACCTTAAGTCCATAATGACACCTTGCTAGAGCCGACGCTAGACCTTCAAGTATATGCCAGGGAAAGAAATTAGGTACACTAGATCTATATATTAGCAGAGGCTTCCTACCCTTCTTTATCTGTGTATAACGTTGAGACTAGCTTACGTGGGCCGGCCAACAAGCAAATGCTCTAGGTCTTTAAGCTGACAGAATTCCGTGTATATTTGCATTTTCGTGCTGTCAAGTTCGTGATGGACGTAGGCTAGAATATTTGGGTGGTCTAGTGTCATGTAGCATTTTAGCTCTCTGTCTGTGTTTTCAATAAGTTTCTCCCGAGAAGCTGGCGATTTGTTTACCAAAAATCTAATCACTTTCTTGGCATATTGCTATGGTTAACTGTTAGCTGCTAACTTGGTATACCTTTAGCATGTCTTAAGATTGAGGGGAGACAAACTCCGCAGCATAAAATGCATTCAACTTTGTACACCTCTCCATACCCACCCCTACCTAGAAAATTGTCTTGATGCGTATGAGACTTGAAGTTGTGCGGCCGGCAGCGCTCTTCAGGGCGATAGAAAACAATCGCCTTTGATAGGTCGTCGGTTGGTTGTGATGTAATTGGCTGGGACATTGTCTCTACTTTTCCAGTGAAGTTGTCTGACCTAATAGAGGACTGACAGAGGAGTCTCTGAGCGTTGAACAATGTCTTTACATATCCCGTTGAGTTAGGAACGAAAGAAAATATACCTACGTTCAGGTCGTCGCGAGCTGACGGAATCTAACATACTATTAAAGGCACACTGAGAATTAGCCCCGCTAGAAGCCAAGCCTCCTCACTACACCCACCCTACCTTTACATAGGTACATATGCACACTCCAGCGTGAGATTAAGCAGACCCCTGTCCTTGAATCCGCCACCTGCTTACCTCTGGAGCACCGCCGCGTCGTGGACGTATCTTTGTGAGCCGCGACTTAGGGGAGAAGAAGGAGGAGAGGGAGGAAGGGTAGATCTTTATTTTATCTTCATCTCGCCTCATTCTAGACTTGAACATGAACCCTAGCTGCCTCAACTTGCTTGGAAAATGGCGGAACTAGCCTTCGCTGTCGTGTCATTAACTTTCCAGGTGTTTGCAGGATGTCTAAAAGGTATGTTTCTTCAATTCACATAGCGAGAATGATATGAAGTTAGTTGACCATTTCCATCTCTTCTTAGGATATCAGCTGCTGTCAGAGGCGTCTGATATGCCTAAAGACTGTGAGTATGTCAGAATAAGACTGAAAACAGAGCAGTTTCGCCTTATGGACTGGGCTCGTGTCATCCAGATTTCCGAAGATGACAGCACCCTCACTATAGGGATGGCGGGAAGAGCAACGCTGCTCGACGTCCTTCAGCAGCAACAAAAGCTGCTGTTCCGTTTTGCCCGTCATGACAAGCACATGACACCAATAGCAGAGCCAAGCAGGTCAGAACCCGGTCAACAAACTAGCCACACCGGACCGAGTTCATCGCACGTCCGCTTTCCAGAACCAGAGGATCTTCTACGGAGAGCGCTGTCATATATTCATGCTACGCGCACCCTTCCCACGCGGCTTCGATGGGTGGTCCACCATAAGCCCAAGGTCGATATCCTCCTGAGCAAGCTCACGGATTTAAATAACTTCCTCGCCGAGTTTCTTGACAGAAACCAAGTAGAGAAGCTCCTGGAACTTCAGGTGCGTTGAGAATAGAATGTATCATGACCTTAATTGGATACTTACTAGGCGATAAATAGACCAGAACTAATTACGAGATCATGCTGCTGAACACCACTGTCAGTCAGCTTCTTCACATCGTCCAGGCAGAGCGCTCCCATGTATCTCCTGCGGAAGGAAGGAGCACCGTTACGAATCAAGATATTGCGATGTTTCGAGACCAAAATGTTACGCATATGCGAGATTCTCTTCACACAGCGACCGCTTCGCTTCCGCGCGACAATCTAGCATCTCTAGCTCAGGCCAAAGCCCTCAACCTCACCATTCAGGCGGGCACGCAGTCAGATCCGCTCACGCAGAACCTAGGGCTGGATGAGATGATCAAAGAGGTCACCTCAGTAGAGCTTGATAGGAATGATTTCGTATTCCTGGACGATAACCTGAGGCTAGGGTCTGCTTTCGAAGAACCCAGAACCGAGGCAATCTTCTGCCCTCGGGGAGCTCCCACTTCCGACCGTAAGCATATCTGGGTTGAATGGAGGCAGATGCCTAGTTTTACTCGACAGTATCGTCACAGCCCGCGCCACGGATCAAGAGCCCATGATGAAGACGCCAAGATGACCACCCGTCTAGCCGCGCTCGTCACTATGCTCCACAGTGGCAAAAACGCAGAGCTCTTCCGGGCCGCGCGCTGCCTAGGCTACTTCTGTATGGATTCTCCTACAGCCGGTGCTTCCATGGAAGAGAATGGTGATTTCGAGCGCTGGTGTGGCATCGTCTTCGAGAAACCGCCTGGCTGCGACACCAGTCTCCGCCCCGTATCGCTGCTGGAACTACTACGAATTCCGCAGCAGCAGAAGAGCAAAGCCATCAGCAGATCTTCATCATCAGTTCCAAGTCCGACACGGCGAGCGGCGTTGGCGCTTGCCGTGGCGGAAAACATAGAGCGCCTGCATGTGATCAACTGGCTACATAAGGGCCTCCGTAGCTACAACGTATCATTCTTCCCTGACAGCGCTGCGGGAAACGACACGGACGTACATAGCGATGCTAGCAATGCATTGGCAACAGACCTCTATTACAGCCGCATCGATTTCGGGCGGCCCATCTTGTCTGGCTTTGACTACTCGCGGCCGACAGGCGAGAGGCAATGGACGGAGAAGGCGGCACAAAATCCGGCGCATGATATCTATCGACACCCAGAGGTGCAGGCAGACTACTGCACAGCCGATGATCAGGCATCATTCAAAAAGAGCTACGACTACTACAGCCTTGGTGTTGTCCTGTTCGAAATTGCTCGCTGGGAGCCAATCGATACAGTTCTCGGCGTCGAGCTCGAGACGGCGCGCTTGAAGCACACCATAACGGCTCGCAAACGCCTCTTACACGAAGAGCCGCATCTGATGCAGGAGGTGAGAGCCTGCATGGGCGATGTCATGTATTCCGTCATCCAGGTCTGCCTGACGGGGCCCAAGGCGTTCGGCCTCGACGAGGCTAGCGACGAGACGGACCCAGACGTGGCCGTTCGGCTACAGCGAGCGTTCCATTCCAAGGTGATCGAGAAACTCAAGACAATTTGTGTTTAATATGCACATGCATACATGTTTTGCTACAGGTTACATATCACACTTTTCCTAACTGCCACAGCGGCGAAGCCGATTTTAACCAGACAGAGTCGTTTCTTTGATATCTACCTAGTGCTTGCGATTGATAGAATAAATATAGTTCCTACTCATTGGCTATCTCGTAGAAGATCGGCGGCCGTATCATATCCCCTGAGCGTGATTCTGCAGGCTCGAGATGTAGGTGCCTAGGCAGATAATCAGGCTTGCAGGTGTTCTGCATGAATGCCTTACCCACCGTTCCAGTCACAACTCTCCGAACTCTTACTACTAATACCCCTGATGCGGCCCAACGCCTTGCATATATACCTACATTATATGCAGGCAGCGCTATGCAGCGCGGTAGTCACACTGCAACACACCCACAGGTACCATATGCTTTTCAGCCTGCAGACTAAATACGCCTCATTTAGTGTCAACCGCAATTTAAGACTCAAGTACCAATGAGCACCAGGCTCCGAAACTCGCAGTACTGGACGTGGCCAATTATTCTAGAATTCGTTGCACTGCAGTTCTTTACCTGCTATATCTTAAAGCAGGCTATCAGACCGAATAGTGCCCGATATGACACCGCCCCGACGCGCCGAGACCCAACCGTAGCGTCTCATCTACATATTCGAGGTTCGCGACTCGAGTAGGCAGAAATTCTGTATCTGCTTGATTCAATTCCTCTAATTATTAACTGGTCTGTTCTTATATCACGCTATCAGCCTGATCGACACTGAGAGTACGGAGCCGACAGTCTAGCCCTGTTATCGATGCAAGAGCAACATAACACGTATGCGACATATAGGGGCTTAGGCTATCAAGTGAGCCTGGGGAGACACCGCCTCCAGTACTATGTAGAGTTTGAGTCTATGGATCCAATCCCGATTAGCCACGAAGAGTGTAGTAGATGAGAAAACTTGCAGTATCGATTTGTACAAGGCATTGCCTCGAGGCTCGGAGAGCCTTGCGACAGCCGAAATCCATGTAGTGCTCAATACGCGGTTGGTTGAGAATACACGAGAGTAAGTAGTTCACCGCCCTAGTTCCTAAGCTATATTACATTCTTAGCTTTTCCATCATTCGCATTGCTCTCAGCCATCGTCATTCTTCCAACCCCATCACACTTACAACGACGGGGGAAGAGCACCTACGCTTTTGGCCCGTCTCCAGGGAGGTCCAAGGTTTTTAGCATGCTAGGAGTTTCCAGCACATTCAGATATCCCTTTCAACGTTTCCAGCATAGGAAATTCATATTAGCGCACAAGAATATCCTGCCAATGGCTCTGCAACCATCCGTAACGATGGCGGCGCTCCCAGCCCATTCACCTACCGACGGGTTCTCGGACTATGACTTTACCTCAGATACGGGCAGTAGTTCTCCCAGACAGGCCACTACAGCCACAGAACCAGACAGTTCGAGATCCAGTTCAGGCTCCCCAGTCATTCTACCAGTTACCGCACACGATCACTGCTGCGATCATGACCTGCCCTCCAATACGTCCCATCCCCACAGCAAGCATTTCAAGTCTACGGTGTCCAGTGCTAAGGAAGAATGGGCTCTTAGAACGACTGCAGGCGGCGAAGGAAATGAAGTCCTGGATGCATTGATGGAACACGAGGGGCTAGAGCGGGTCAAGCAGCAGTTCCTAGATATCAAATCCAAGGTTGAGATATGCAAAGAGCAAGGCCAGAATCTCGCGTCTGAGAGGTTCAGCATCGTCTTCCAAGGAAATCCCGGAACAGGTACGTTTATTCCTCTTTGACATTCGTTGCTAATAAGCTGTCTAGGCAAAACAACAATCGCTGGCTTATATGGGAGATTTCTCAAAAGCTTACGCGTTTTGCAAGTAGAAAACAGGGACTGGAATCAGGAGTTGATTTCCGGCAGCGAGATAGTGAACAAGGGTGCTGACGAGATCGAACGGAAGATCAAACGAATGGTCGACGACGACGAGGGTGGCGTCTTGATCATTGACGAAGCTTACCAACTGATCTCCCCACAAGCTGGCTTGGTTGGACGGTCTGCATTAGACATCATCCTTACCATGATGGAAGTCAACATCGGCAAGCTTGCAATCGTCTTCTTGGGTTATAAGGAAGAGATGGAAACATTTTTCGAACACAATCCCGGCCTCAGCAGTAGAATCCCGTATACGATGGATTTTGACGACTTTACGGAATACGAGCTGTGGAAGATCTTATGCAAAAACATCACGGATCAGTACAGCGGGAAAATGCAGGTGGAAGGAGGCATAGACGGCCTATACATGCGCTGTATCATCCGGCGCCTGGCGGCCGGCCGCGACAGGAAAGGGTTCGGCAACGCGCGCGCTGTCCAGAATCTCCTAAGCCTTGTCACGCAGAGGCAAGCTCGCCGCCTAGTGAAGGAAAGGCGCGCTGGCGAGGAGCCCAACTTCTATCGCTTCACGAAAGAGGATCTACTGGGTCCCAACCCGTCAACAGCCATTGCCACCAGCGAGGCATGGCGCGAATTGCAAAGCCTGGTTGGCCTGGAACAGGTGAAAGAAAGTATCAAAGGCCTAATGGACTCGATCGACGTCAACTACAGAAGAGAGCTGAATGACCTTCGCCCCATCGCTTTCTCCTTGAACCAAGTATTTGTCGGAGAGCCTGGTACTGGTAAGACAACAGTCGCTGGGCTATACGGCCGAATTCTAGCGGACCTAGGCTACTTGAGCCGTGGCGATGGTACGTTCCTCCTCTCTTGCTCTCTTGGCGTACTTTGGATACCGTGCTCCATGCTAACCCTGCAAAGTAATGTTCAAGACGGCCGCCGATTTTATTGGCGACTGCCTAGGCAAGTCGGAGACACAGACACGAAGAATTCTTGAAGCCTCCCTTGGCAAGGTGTTGATCATTGACGAGGCATATATGCTTGACCCGGGCAGTTCCCACGGCGATCATGATAAGTTCAAGACTGGAGTACTCGATACGATTGTTTCCGTTGTGCAAGGACAGCCATTTGAGGATCGCTGCATTATACTCGTTGGCTACGAAGACAACATTAACGCCATGTTCCGTAACGCCAATCCCGGACTTTCGCGTCGCTTTCCTATCGGCCAGCCCTTCCGCTTCACGAATTTCACCATCGACCAACTGCTGACCATCATGCAGCTGAAGATGAGGGATCAGGATCTCGACTGCTCAGACGACGCACTCGCGGCTGCCCGCGAGATATTCAAAAAGGATATGAGGGGAAATCGTACCAATGCAGGAATAGCGGATCACGCCTTAGAGAAGGCCAAAATGAACTACTCGAAAAGGATGTCAAAGACGCTGCCCGACCCTAAGAACCCGAACCCTAAGTTGGAAGCAGTGGACTTCCACTTAGATCTGATGAACACTGCAAGAGTCAATTGCCGTGAGGCGATGCACGGGCAAATTGACGGCTCAATCATCGATCAGCTTGAGGGTTATCAGAAACGATACTGGAGAGCGAAGGCGCTGGGTATAAGCCCGGAAGATTTGGACCTGATCCCTACTAGATTCCTGTTTAATGGCCCACGAGGTACGTGTCCTGATGCCTCTAGCATAAAGTGATTCTCGGAATGAGTTTCGCAACTGTGCATCTCTCAATGACCCGTAATGAGAGGCTAACGTGTATGAAAATATAGGAACGGGGAAGACTACAACAGCACACCTCCTGGCGAAACTCTATTTCGAGATGGGCTACCTGTCGGTGCCCGAAGTTGTCGAGTATTCTGCAACGGACCTCGTGGGCCAATACGTTGGCCACACTGGTCACAAGACACGCGAGAAGCTTAAGAATGCGGTTGGCCGCCTCGTTTTCATCGACGACGCCTCCCGCCTCCTCAACGGGACATACGAAACCCAGGCAGTCAATGAGCTAACCCGGTTTCTTTCTCAGCCGATGTACCAGCGGAACATCGTAGTCGTCTTGGCGGGCGATAAGGAGAGCCTAGACAAGCTGACGAAGCTGCCCGCAGTGTCGGGAGTCTTCTCCGACGAGATCAACTTCAACAATATCCCGCCGGAAGACTGCGTAGCACTGCTAAGTCGAGAGCTAACAAACAATGGCATCCCCGACGAAGCCAACTCTGCATTCCAGCCGCAGTCGCCAAGCTACATCAGAATGAAGCAACTCTTCTCCGACATGCAAACTGTCTCAAGCTGGGAAAATGCGCGCGATGTGAAGTATCTTGCGAGACAGATACGAGGAAAGTGTTTCGAGCTGGACGACCTCAGCGTCCGGGAGCTCGAGAACCACTTCCCGACGCTCGTGCTGGGCTGTATGGAGAGAAAGATCAAGGGACAAAACGCTCGCTACAGCAAGTCAGCACCGCAGCACAGCTCACCCCCACAACGCGATTCGTCGGGCGTAGAGCCAAGCCCTACACCACGCTATATGGAATCAGAGCAGACTGCCCCGCCGCCGATGGCCACCAAATGTAATCCAGGCGTCCAGTCCCAATATCGAACAGGCACAGATATCAAGGTCGACACGAGCAGCAGTAGCAGCAGCAGCACCGGGAACCGCGGCAGCCGCGTCAAGCGACCGAAGCCAGAAGCTACCCAGGTCCGCGTAGATACGAGCCCACCTCAGCCCCAAGTCCAAAGACAGGGCAAGGCTGAAGGAAACGTGGGAGCGACGCGCGAGCAGGGCGTATCCGACGAGGTCTGGGAACAAGTGCAGACAGCCAAGGCG
>JAOWAP010003082.1:0-15140 GCA_028565235.1 Hypoxylon lenormandii
TGGAAGCTAGAACTTATATCTAAAATAGCTTATAAATATCATCTGGAGCTCTTGAGAATATTTGTATTACTATGTAGATCTACCAAGGATATAAAATCGACATCTTATAATTAAACGACCCCGTCTTCGTTCTCCAAGAGAGAGACAGTGGTGAGTCAGTCAGGGTAGTAAATAATGGTACATACAGCCTTATCATTTCTCAGATCTGGCATGTGATTCTGACAGCTCGGGATCTTCTGGTCTTGTGTCGTTTTTAATTGGGAGCAAGTGACTTGGTGAGGGATCAGTGAAACTGATGCGATAAGATAATACTCGTACAGCTGAACAGGTCTGTGTACTTTGTCTTACTAGTATATCATCACCATCGTTATCATATGCTTCACTTTCACATACATATCCCGATTGCTAAGTATACAAGGTTATCGTAGGTATACCTATACGTTCAGAGACATTGTTAAATATTAGGGGTCACCTCCTTTGTAATCCTAGATAATATGGGGTGTATGATCGGAGTCAACGTCATATCGGGTGAATTTTTATCGATAAATCTACCCTTGAAAAGTCCCTTAGGTTTGAACACGCCGCGCCACTGGTAGCCTATCATTACCGCCCGCTATAACCTAGGGGCCAATAACCACCAAGGTTGATAAGGAGGTAAGCTGGTAGGTACCTTAGGTACCTACATGCTGCATGGATAATGGTGCTCGTAACTTTACTAACCCAGAGAATAGGGCTATATCTACGGTCAGTCATCAGAAGCCAAACAAAAGCGCATCCTTCATGCAACCAAAAAGCACCGCATCACCTGGAACCACCACCAATACCTCCACCACCATACGAACAGGCACCCATCGCTCATACGCTCTATACGTACATGTACTCAATATACCTACTAAACGTACCACCTGCACAATCCGAACCGCAAAGCTATACTATTCCAAGGTCGAAGTCTCCTGTCTCGTCCAATCAAACTGGTCCCGTCCTTGACCACCCCGTCCTCATTCCCGTCCTGATCCTAATCTAGTCATCCGTCATTACTCTAACCGGAGCAATCGATCAAGTTACCGGCTGACTGTTCTAGACTAATAGCAGTAGCAAATATCACCATTGTCTGCATCTGTATCTGCATCCGCATTCGCTTCTGCCTCTGCCTCTCCTGCATCTGCCTCATAATCGCCTTCTTTGCTTTGCCTTCCTATTACCCGCTGCTCTTCTGCCTACAGTTTTCTGCCTAGTCTTCCCATCTTGTCACCTACCCCTTCGAGCATGCGTAGGATGCACCAGAGTCACTAAATCCAGCTCCTGGACCACCAGGCCCACTTGACTCGACGAGTCTGACGCCTCCTAAACCTTTGTCTGTTAAGCTTTCGAGAGCGTAGCAGCATTGCCCGCGGCCCCTACGGTTCCTACGGTTCCAAACCCGTCTCGCCCCCGATTCGACTGTGTAGCCTTTTGTCGGTGTCTCAGATACGTCGAAACTAAACTCCTGACCAAGGCCGATACCGCGAAAAGCCAATTAGTAGCTCCCAGCATACTTTGCCCAGTCAACTATGGCCCCCTTATCAGAAGATGGTCTCGCACGCCGGCGTGTTAGTAAGAAGCTTCAGAAGAAACGGAGAGAAGACCATCATCCAACCATGGAGCTTCCCGATCGCCTCAAAGACCACGGGGACGATGTCGACGAAGATGTTCTCCCACCTAGCCAGGGCCCCCAAATGTTCATGAACATGAACCAGTCGATATTCGGATTGATTGCTGCTGCCGGTTCGAACGTAGACTTTAACGACCGATTCGAGGGCCAATCCAGTGACGAGGAGGACGACGCAGATTTAGGTGGCAAACATAAAAAGATAAGAGAGAAGGACCAGATTGCACAGACCACAGTGTTAAAGAAGGCCTCGTCAGCAAGGGAAAAGAGCGACAAAAGCCGAAGAAGATTGTCGGGACAGCTATTGCGCTCGTTGCCTCAGCTTCCGCGCCTTGCAACAGCGACACGCTCTAAATTTAGGCAATCCAAATCATCGGGTCTGCGTCCCTCCGAGTCGAGTGCTGGTGGTGAAGAGGAGGAGGGCGAGGGCGAGGACGAGGGTGAAAACTCGAGTTCGCCAATTGTTGACTCGCATTTGCCACCGCTCAAAGTTACGAAAACCGACCGCGAAGGAAGGCTTGCTCCCGTCATGAGTAGGATGTTGGAAGCCAGGGCAGAAATGTCGTCGAGGCCGAGCTTCGATCTCGAGAGATTATCGGGTGACCATCGTAGGGGCGACGGTGAAGAATCTCAGCCTAGCCGGCTCGCCCGACAACTGAAACGAATATTCGAGTTCGACGAACCCGAAGAAGTCATAGACGGTATTCTCCTACCTCCTATCGGACATTGTATCATAGCTAATATTACCGCTCAGAATATCCTTGCTGGCTACTGCAAAGCGTGCTTCTCCAAGGCTATATGTACATTACTACCAAGCACATCTGCTTTTACGCCTACTTGCCAAAGAAAGCTGTATGCTCTCACTCTTCCAAAGCACGTAGGAGTCCCGCTGACGCGTTGGGCAGCACGAGGTCGCCAAGTCCGGATATCTGTCAAAGAGCGGCAAAAGGAATCCCAAGTACAGCCGTTACTGGTTTCGTCTAAAGGGTGACGTGTTGGCCTACTATCGCGACCCGTCTAACCTCTATTTCCCTCATGGCCAGATTGACTTAAGCTACGCCATCTCTGCAAATATCGACGATAAAGAAAAGGACGGTGTATCTTTCTCCGTTGTTACAAACCACCGCACGTATCATCTTCGAGCTGATAGTGCTCCAAGTGCCAAAGAATGGGTCAAGAGTTTACAACGGGTCATATTTCGATCCCACAACGAAGGCGACAGCGTCAAGATCTCTCTGCCAATACAGAACATACTGGACGTAGAAGAGAGCCAGATGATCGAGTTTGCCGACACATGCAAGATTCGCGTTATAGACAACGACGAAACCTATGCTATTGACGAGGTAGATCGCTCCTTGAATCCCTGTTATAGTAACAAGTTTCGGACTGACTCTATTAGTATTTCTTCTCGTTCTTCAGCTTCAGCAAAGAGGCAATTGGCGTCCTCAAGATCCTGGTCGATGATACATCGAAACAGCAAGAATCCAGCTCTGCAAACCTGGACCTGCCTCAGCAGCAGAAGCAAGAAGCGCCCCCTCGGCAAAGCTCTGTGAGCTCTAGACAAAATTACGGCCCTGCTGCGCTGGAGCTTAAGTCGCCGAAGCTACGCGAGCATGTTAAGGCAACCCTGGCTCCCATTTCGCCCCGCAGCCCCCGAGAACTAAGCCCTCGCGGCAGTGTCGATGTAAGCCGCAGCAGCTTCGACGCAATTCGGCAATTCGGGCGCCGGAGCCTTGATCTTGATACTCTAACAAGGGATGCATCGCCTCGTCGGAGTTTTAGCGCTAGCAGGTCGCTGAGCAAGCAGCGCATTCACGAACACGTACCGCCGCAGGAGAAGTCGTCTGAGCCTTCCGACTCCTACGTACATTCACTTGAAGACCCTAGTACGTCTGCTATGGCGTCGTCATCTAACGAGGACCCCTCAGGTAGTCAGATTCTTCGTGGTAGTGAAGTGTTCCATAGGCCTACCATTCGGCGTTCCGTCTCGGCCTCACGTACACCGGGACGAGATAAGTCATCTGGTACGAGTCGTTTACCTGGGAAGTCGGACGAATCACTCGCTTACGAAATGCATCACGCCGCTACTACTGGTGAATTGTCTGGCAATACATCGACATCTACGCCAGGGCTTCAGAAAATAGCAAGAATGGGAGCCTACCCGTTGCAACGAGCGGGTTTGTTTGCTAACTACTTGAATCAAACGGGTCGCCAGATGAGCAACCTGCTGGCTACCGAATCGATGGGCTATGTAGAAAAAGTATCGGGCATGTGGAAAGGGGGCCGCAAGCATTACCACGAAACGCCTGCCCTTAAGCCTGATGGAGAGTTGGATGACGATGATGGTGTTGACATGGATCGATTTCGCGCGCATTTTGCACTCCCAGAAACCGAGAAACTCCAGGCAACTTACTACGGCTACATAGTGCGCGTCCTACCGCTTTATGGCAAGGTCTACATAAGCGACCGGAATTTCTGTTTCCGCAGTTTACTACCCGGGACGCGGACGAAGCTGATACTTCCTCTGAAAGACATCGAGACTGCCGAAAAGGAAAAGGGGTTCCGCTTCGGCTATTCCGGCCTAGTCGTTGTTATTCGTGGCCACGAAGAATTGTTCTTCGAGTTCAACAAAGCGGAAATGCGAGACGACTGCACAGTTATGCTATTGCGGAACCTTGAGACTACACGATATCTCCGAGAGGCTGGTTTATTGGACCAGGAGGACCAAGAAGACGTCGACGAAGCAATGGCAGAACGTGACGCGCTCAATGAAGCGCGTCTTCAGGAGAATACCGAACACGAACTGAAAATGCCCCACGAGACATCTGGTCTGAGTGACTCATCGCCCACGATTCTCTTCGATGATCCGAAGGCGTCATTCCTCAACTTCAAACCATCCGAACCGATGAGGGTCACATGTTTAACGATTGGCTCTCGAGGCGACGTTCAGCCATACATTGCTCTCTGCAAAGGATTACTAGCTGAGGGCCACAAGGCTCGCATAGCCACGCATGCCGAATTCCGAACCTGGATAGAAGGTCATGGCATCGAGTTCGCGCCCGTCGAGGGCGACCCTAGCGAACTCATGCGCATCTGTATCCAGAACGGCACATTCACGTGGGCATTTTTGAAAGAAGCAAACTCGAAATTCCGGGGCTGGCTCGATGAGCTGCTCGCATCAGCCTACAAGGCGTGTGAAGGCTCGGACCTCCTTATTGAGAGTCCCAGCGCCATGGCCGGCATTCACATCGCCGAGGCATTGGCTATCCCTTATTTCCGCGCTTTCACGATGCCGTGGACTCGTACGCGCGCCTACCCCCACGCCTTCGTCATGCCCGAACATAAAATGGGCGGCGCCTACAACTACGTCACTTATGTCATGTTTGACAATGTATTCTGGAAAGCAACGGCGCACCAGATCAACCGTTGGCGAAACAATATCCTCGGGTTGCCTAACACCAACCTGGAGAAGTTACAGCCGAATAAGGTGCCATTCCTTTACAATTTTTCTCCCGCGGTTGTGGCACCACCGCTCGACTACAGCGATTGGATTCGCGTAACGGGCTACTGGTTCCTAGACGAAGGGACTGAATGGACTCCGCCTGACGATCTCAGGAACTTTATTCAGCAAGCCCGCAAGGATGGGAAGAAGCTGGTTTACGTTGGTTTCGGCTCCATCATCGTACCGGACCCGGCAAAGATGACACAAGAAGTCATCGACGCAGTTCTGAAAGCCGACGTAAGGTGCGTGCTGTCCAAAGGATGGTCTGACAGACTTGGCAATAAGGACGCCGGGGTACCAGAGCAAGTGCTTCCGCCTGAGATATTCCAGATCAAGAGCGCACCTCACGACTGGCTGTTCGCGCAGATGGACGCTGCTGCTCACCACGGCGGCTCCGGGACGACGGGGGCTAGCTTACGCGCTGGCATTCCCACCATCATCCGTCCTTTCTTCGGCGACCAGTTCTTCTTTGGTAGCCGTGTGGAGGATTTAGGCGTCGGCATATGCTTGAAAAAATGGGGTGCCAACAGTTTTGCCAGAGCGCTATGGGAGACCACGCATAGTGAAAGAATGATTGTCAAGGCTCGAGTGCTGGGTGAGACCATTCGCAGTGTAAGTTTACGTCTTAATTTTAACAGTATACATCTGATTACACATCTAACCATACTATATGTAGGAAAACGGCGTGGACACGGCGATTCAATGCATCTACCGTGATCTCGAGTACGCTAAGAGCTTGATTAAATCTAAAACGGGCAAGAATGCGGCTACGGCTAGCAGCCCCGACGGTACTATTGCTGACGAGTCGGAGGAAGAGAGTTGGACATTTGTTGATGGCGATAATATCGATCCGGAGCTTGTTGTCAAGAAGAGCGCTCTGTCCCAGATGGAAGCCGGTACCAGTGGAAGTGGTATACCGCTTGCACTTGGTTCGAAGCTGCTAGGTGGCAGAGGCGGAATGACGACGACCAGGTCAGCATCGACTTCGCCAGGTTCTTAGGAAGATACCTGCACGGTCGGCTAGTACCGTGACCTCTGGATCCGGGCCAAAGCCGTCGTCCTCGGGGCTTTCGACGACGCCTGGGTTCGAGTGCGAAGGATGAGCAGAGGAGATATTGCAGCTACGGAAGGAGAAGAGTGAAGGATAGAGATACTGAGGTTGACGGGACGAGACGAGATTTTTTTATCGCGAATCGCGAATTAACGAGCCTTCTCTCTAGTATGGGGAGTTTTTGAGTTATCCAAGGGGTTGCATAATGCATTGGGCGTATGCGCGCATAGACTGACTGCTCCTTTAGCATGGCCAGCGCAGGCGTACCGGTGGTGTTTTTTTTCTTTTCTCTTTTTCTTCTCTGCTTTCATATCAAACACACTATGGTAACCCTGGCAGGGAACTAAACGGGCTCAGGATTAATTAACAGGTTACTGGATAGTACTACATTGCAACTCGGTTTATGGTCATAGCAAACAGGGCGAGCTAAAGCAAGCAAGCACACGAGAAATATGAGATGACTCTGGTCTCCTACGCCTCGTTACCTTTGCTCTGATCATTAGATAATATGAAGAGCGGGTATTTGCCGTGGATGATATATACTGGGATTATATTCCGTAGAGAGCGCGATATTTTGAACGGATAGAGAGCTTCAGGTATCATGTTTGTATGTACCTAAGATGTAGTAAAGGGTATAGATGTCTTGGGAGGTATATAAAATGTCATTCGGTACCTGATAAAAATGCCTGGGCAGATTACACTATAATGTAGACAGCTTCAGCTATATTCTACGTAACGAGGTGACGAGGTATCCGACCAATAAGACCTCTCGATTCTCCAAAACTCCCCGCAAACGGACAAAGGAGCTAGCGAGGGGTTGCCTGGGACAAGCCTAGCAGCCCGGGCCAGCCCCATTTGTTCGATGCGCCGCCTTCCAGCAGGTACAAAAGGGGCCCCTCATCCCCAAGTGAATTTCTTAAGGGGGACATCCATCGGGTTCGCTTGTGAAATCTTGAACATAAAAGGAGGCGCTTGTTTCGTGGCTTGACTTTCCCCTCGCAGCAGACCACAGAAACCGCAGACCATTGACCATTCGACCGAGCTAAGCTAAAGCTATACTTTAGGTATGTACATAACCAGTTAACTCATTGTTTCATCGTCTTTTATTCCCAACTCACAGGCTGTTTTTCCTTTATTTGCCACCAAGAATTGCATGTGCAGGATTTTATTTAATTATTCCATTCCGTCTCATTTCCATCCCCTTACACGGTATTGTATCGTCTGCGCCACAAAAGAATTGACCCCATTTTAACATTTGTCTCGTCATTTATTCCGAACTGTCGAGTTGGACCATTAACCAATTGGCGAACCACAGATCTGAATCCTAGGTACAACGATACCTAACATAACCCGCCTGTTCGTTAAACAGAGAAAAGACATTACGACCATTCAAGGTCCAAGGTCTAAGGTGTGTAGGTACGTACCTTTTTTCCTTTCCTTTTTGTATCCCTTGAAATTCTGCAACCCCCTGGCCTTGGGATCTTGAGTCTGGAACTCTAGAACTCTGGAACTTCTGGAACTCAAGCATCCCGACTTTCTCCACGTCATATGACTGGAAAAAGTATTCTTGTACCGGCGAACAAACAATCAAACAATGCCATCATCACCCTACCTTAATTCCACCCTTATTCCACCCTTATTCCACTGCATGCAAGTGCCGGCTTATCATCCCAATCATTCACCCAATCCTCCTAATCCTCATTTTGCGCGTGCACACGTACCAATTTGGATAATCACCCCAGGTACTGTACCTGTATAAAGAGTCTGCCGAAAACCACTTTCTGTATTCTATTTCTGCATACTGGCAACTGGTTACCCCTGGTGGTATCGATCTCTATCTACAGTCCATTACATTACAGTCCATTGCCTCAGCCTACCATCACTACGTCCTTACATTACTCTCTTACCTTACCTTATCCAATACCAACACACCTCGGATAAGCTATCTACTTTATCTAACGGTTCGGGTATTTTCCATTCTTATTTCATTTCACCTTGACACAAGTTCAGCCTCACCGAACGCCCCATCTCTTTTTCCCCACTGGTAGCATTGCACAGGACCGGAATAGCCCGCACCACACCAACACGTTGATTTGTTGGCTGTTGATGGCTGCTGGTATCACGGTACCTCATTGCCTCAGTCCCGCCAGTGCCCCAGTGCCCCAGTGCCCCAGTATATCTCAATATCTTCCAATCAGCCCACGGTCCGTTTTATCAACCTCACTAACCTCCTTTGGCCTTTTAGACCGAAAGCTATTCTAACGCGCGCAAGCCAAAAAGCACCAAGCTGCAAGCAAAGAACACGGCCTTTCACTCTTCCCCTTTCGACATCAACGACATCAACAACATACATCGTGGACCATACCATACACCACACTACATATCCCATACCAACTTCTACTATATTGACAACAATAAACATCAGCGACGAGTGGAACCGTGCTACGTCAAGCTGCACCAGAACCGATAAGCCATCCTGCACGCGCATTCACACCACGAAGCTCTATAGCTTCCTATTCACCACAATTACCTAAAGTGCTTGTGTGCGAAGAGCTCCTTGCCAACAGAGTTGGTCTACCTTAGTTTCTAAGTGCAATGGGAAAAGCTGGAGCTCTTAAGCTCAACCCAGCCTACTTACACAGCTTCTTTCGTCGATAGAAGTGCGCATCACAGTGAGTCTTGCCTCCTTATCCCAAAACTTCGCAGAGGACCGCGGTAGCTTCATCCTATACCATCATGTCGCACTTTCGTTTCGAATCTTCTCGTCGATTCGATCGCTTCTGCTATAGCCTGGCCTCTAAATATCTCAAGTTCAACGAGCCGATTGGTTTCATTCCCTCCTAGTTTATTCTAACTTCAACGGGTCACACGACTCAGGTTTGTGGCAATGTATGCTAACCTCATCTTTGTCTTGTAGATTCTAGTTTTGTTCTTCGGTGCATGACCGCCCGGCATGGCCAAGACATTTCGATTGGGAGCTCGACTCCCTTACCCAATTACCATCTCCGACCTCCTTAAGAGCCCTGGCGACGATGTTATCAAGCGAAAACCGATACTTCGCTTCACTTATAAATTCAAGCGCAAGATTGGCGATCCGAGTCTGGATGAAGAGCACGAGATCGAGGAGACGGGTATCGCAGAATGGGACTGTCCTGCCGAAGGTACCCTTAAACAATGGCGAGTCAAGCCAGGAGAAAAGATCGAAAAAGATCAAGACCTCGTAGTTATCGAAGAAACCTGCAGCCATGAGGTGCAATACGCCGGTCTGTGCGCCATCTGCGGTAAAGATATGAAAGAGGTGAACTACGTTACCGATTCGCTGGACACGGAACGCGCCACAGTCGCGATGGTTCACGATAATCTCGCCCTTACCGTCAGCACGACCCAGGCCGCGCGTGCCGAGATGTCATTACAACGCCGGCTACTAAAGGACCGCAAGCTTAGTCTCGTTGTCGACCTGGACCAAACCATCATCCACGCATGCATAGACCCCACCGTAGGTGAATGGCAACGCGATCCCTCCAATCCAAACTACGACGCCGTCAAAGACGTATGTAGCTTTCAGCTCGATGATGGCCCGCGAGATGGCCCGCGGGGCACTAGTGGTTGCTGGTACTACATCAAAATGCGCCCAGGTCTAGCCGAATTTCTAGAACGGATTCACCAGATGTTCGAGTTACACGTTTACACGATGGGTACCCGTGCCTATGCTCTTAATATCGCCAAGATTGTCGATCCCACGCAGAAGCTTTTCGGCAATCGCATCATCAGCCGAGACGAGAACGAGAGCATAGTAGCCAAGAGTCTACAGCGGTTATTCCCTGTTAGCACTAATATGGCAGTGGTCATCGATGATCGAGCTGATGTATGGCCGAGGAACAGATCAAATCTAATCAAGGTCACGCCATACGATTTTTTCACAGGCATTGGAGATATCAACTCTAGCTTCCTACCTAAACGCGACGATACGTTAAAGCCCTCGCCACCCCCCGAACCGAAACAGCTCAACGGCAACGGCAACGCTGCCCAGCCAAATGCTAGCAATACCGACACGGCGAGTGCCAAGTTGGAGCATGCGCGAGCGGTGGCCAACGGGGACGAAAATGCACTGCTACAGCTGCAGGCAGAAGAGCAGGAACGGCGACTTGAAAAGCAACTCAAGGACCGGCCGCTACTTCACCTGCAGGAAGAGCTAGATAGAGAGGATGAGGAGGCGGAGAAGAAGTCGGCAGAAAATGGCGACAACGGAGACATTAATGCAAATGGAGACTCGGAGAGCCCTTCACATCAACGACATAAACTTCTCCGCGACGATGATCGAGAACTCATCTACCTGGAAAGGCATCTCACTGACCTGCACCATGCGTTCTACGAAGAATATGACGAACGAGCTGCAGACCGCCGACGCGACGATATTCCGGATGTGGGATTGATCCTGAACGACTTAAAGTCGCAAGTATTAAAGGGCACGAAGATTGTGCTCTCCGGTCTCGTGCCGTTGAATATCGACGTTAGAAAAGTCGAGGTCGGCATGCAGGCCGAAGCCTTCGGAGCCGAGATTCGCACAAGGGTAAATGGTGAAATCACTCATCTCGTTATTAGCAGTTCTCGTCCGCGGACCCAAAAGGTCCGGCAAGCTGCGCGCATCCCCTCGATTAAGATTGTGAATCAGAACTGGCTCTTCAACTCGATTGTGCAATGGGAGAAACTGGATGAGGCGCCATATCTTATCGAGGTGCATCCTGCCGATCGAACAGCAGGGACACCGCTCGAAGGTGGGGGCTTGCCACAGCGGCCGAGAATTACGATTATTAATTCGGGTCGCCAGCTGTTTGAGGACGAATTCAACGAGGAGGCCGAAGACGGCGATGGCGAGCACTCCGGGGATGAGGACGAGGATGATGAAGACGACGACTATGATGCCCGGTACAGCGCGATGCCCAACTTCGAAGACGGCGAGCGTAGCCCCGTAGAAGATCTAGAGGGGATGGAGTGGGGCGATCTAGACAAGGAGCTCGAGGAGTTCATAGGATCCGATATGGACGACTCGGATTTTGAGAGCACGCAAGGGACGGACGTTGGCGGTGGCACAGACACGGAATCGGAGGAATCCAATAAGAGGAAACGCAAGTTCGGGGAGGACGAGGACGACGAAGCCGCGGGAAGCGTACTGGCTAAGAAGCAGCGGATCGCTAAGGCCAGGACGACGGGGTTACGTAACGTTAGAAACGCTACGGACGAGGAAGATCCCGAAGGCAGTGGTCTACCGACGCCGATAAATACCAACGACGAGGACGGAGCACAAGGGGCAGCAAGTGTGCCTCTGGGTGGCAGTAGAGAGAATGAGGAGGATGGTGAGGAGGATGACGACGGCGACTTTGCAGACCTGGAGGCAGAGCTCGAGGCCGAATTACAAGCGGAGAGCGAAAAGGGCTAATCTATGTGCCTATTCCCACTTACACATGATATACGGAAAGCAAAGGGTAAGAAGGGTGGCCCACGTCGATAAACATTTATCCTTTATTGTATTATGAGTGGATGAATGCATGAGACTGAGCAAAGGCAAAGAGAACACAAGCATAAGCACTTTCCACATCATTCATTCTATGGCGGAGGCACATATTCTGTGTACCTGGTTATTGTTGTTTAGTAATATTCGAGTTGGGATGTTTTTTTTTATTCTTCAGGTTGGCAGGCAGGCGATATACCCGATTAAAGGGGGAAAAGGGAGGTTCGGCTTTTTAGGTGTCCTTAGGGTTTGGCTGCATAGCGACTTGAGGTATATTTCGGCATGGCGAAAAAAAAGCTCTATCCTCTACTGTGTGTCTGTGATGCGTTTTGTAAATGAGATTTGCTTGTTTCCGTGATTGAGAATATGATGATGCCTGTGTGAGCCTGGTGAGGGAGACACGTGATTCGCTTACGTAAAATATACGGGATCAGTCTTATCTCCACTTTTTACTCTCCTACGGTAAAGGCCTCGAAGCTCGGGGAAGCTCGACTTTACTTTCAAATCAAACCACCCAATTGAAGCTCACGCGATCAGTCCGATAACCTCTTACGATACGTAACGCCGAGAAGGAGGAGGAGAAATCCGACACCAATTGATTGATTCTTCTATACCCCCGAAACGTTAAAGAGCCGAAAAGAAAAATCGAGAGCTGCCCGTCATGCCGCAGGATATGCCCCCCGTCGGGGGCTACGGGCCTGTGCAGTACAAGGTTAGTTGCCCTCCTCACCTTTCCGGCCGAGCTTTTTCTCTTCTTTTTTTCCCGAACCGGTGTCATTGATTAGGGGGAAGAGAGCGGAGGTGGGAATTGGGAGAGCGAGGGTTGTGTGGTGGTGGATTAGACAGGAATTGAGCTGGTCTTGGGTTGGGGGGTTTGCTTCGATGAACGAGATGGGATTAGGAAATACGGAGCTGCCATGATGCGGGCGAGTCTCTACGGCATAAGCGCGAGCGAACGAGACAAGTACAGGAAGAAAATGCGACGATGTTGTCAAATTTCGGTTCAACGATCAAGGCTAACATGTATTTTTTTTCCCGCAGCGCAACCTACCCGCCCCCGGCTTCCGCCCGACCACGCTTCTAATCGGCATGGGCGCCGTCATGATCTTTGGATTCTGGAAGTTGGGACAAGGTATCAAAGAGCAGAAGTGCGTCGTCATCTATATCTCTATACTGCCCATTCTCCCCTCCCCCGTCCCCCTTTTCCCTCGGCTTGCAAGCGACAATGTATAATACTAACGATTCCTTTTTTTGGCCGATAGTGAGTACGCCCGGGAAAAGATGTGGTCGCGCATCCACCTAATCCCGCTCCTGCAAGCCGAGGAAGACCGTGATCTCGTGAGGAGACACCTGGCGGACCAGGCGCGCGAGAAGGAGCTCCTAGGCGAGAACACTAAGGTTTATAACTCGGATAGGTATGTCCCCCCTTCTCTTTCTGTCTTACACAAGATGTGCTGCGGGAGAGTTCTAGGAGTGCTGGTGCTAACAAATGTGATTACAGATACGTGAGACCAACCTTTGCCGTCACGCCCTCCAACATAACGAAATAAACGAACGAAAACAAAATGGGCCTATGCGACTCGAGAAGATGGCGATGCGAGACGGAGGCGAGCACACGCTGGCTACGAGTGGAAGAGCTCCCCGAAGCCAGTTTGTTGGGTCGGTGCGGGATTTTTGTACATATACATACATACCAATAAAGAAGTGACCAAGACAGTTCAGCTCGTATCCCAGCTTGAGCTCTGAGATCTCGTCGTTAGGTACCTAAGGTACTTGAACTGACCGCAATTTACACGCTCCGGATTTGCTCTTAGATCTGTGTTCGTTAGAGTCGGGGTAAGAACCACGTCGACGGAAAGGGGCTGTGGTAGACTGACTGGCTGACTGACTGACTACCTGGTATTCATCCTCCTGAGAAGCTAATCTTTCGAACGCTAGTGATGGATGACTTTAATTGTGGTTGTCATGTTATCGTTTTGATACATATACAGCAGCTTGTATATTCCGTGTCCTAAGAGCAAGATTCCACGTGTGATGGGTCTCCAAGTAAACAGTATATCAGAGACAACTCTAAAACTCTACATTGCGGTAATTAGGTGCAAAGCCAGTTCATTATTACTTTCATAGGACATATATTCCGCAGTACCTAGCTTATAAATTGCCATTCGACCTTAGTATCTCATACACGCAATTCCGACCAATTTCTTGGGCCCAAGGATGCCATGTAGCTAAATCGGAATAGTCAAAAGGGGGTCCGAACCAAGATATATCGTCTAGAGGAGAAAGTCCGAGGCGATCGAGAGCGACGAAGCCAAGAGAACACCCTTTATAAGTACTGGTATACTAATCGTCTTCTGATGGTTTGAGGGCTACCTACAGCCGGAGATATCAACACACGGGTACGTACAGTACGTGCATGGTATTCTGCGGGCATGACAACGATTTCAATGGGTAGATAAAGACGCTTCAAGTGTTTACTAAAATACGGCAACGAAAGAAGCCGGAGAGGAACAATTACGATGAATCGATCAGATATAGTAAAAATTATAAGAAAAAGGCATGCAAACGAGGTTCTGTAACCACCTAATCAAAGGCGCCATAAAGTTGAACAAATTTATTTGAAACGCGTTTTGCTCGAGTAATATCTTCAATCCATCCATCCTCGACCACGCCGGCCAGATTTAACGCCAGACTCCCCCCTCCAGCTTGGTGAATCCAAACGTTGCGTACCCAGGTAGATATACAATCGTTTCATTACCCCCTGACGGACATTATGTTTTTCATCGTCATATCCGTTATACCCCCATTAGACCATTCACTTCATTCGTCAATCGTCGTCTACTACTACAAAGTCAAAGTCAAGAGCTACGCGGCGGTGAGTACCACCTTGTACCCTTCGCTGACGACCTTGGAAATATCTTCGTTCTTGTGCTGCAGTAGGCCCAGCGCGAACGACACGTCGTTCCACTGCCGCTCCGACTCGCAGCGCTGCAGGCGCGCCGCCAGCTTCTCTGCCAGCTGTCTGGCGTGCTTGTCCTGTTTCGCCCCCTCGTTAGCAAAAATGCGTCATAAATATAAGTTTATCATCGGGAAGGATGATGTTATCGTGTCATGTTAGGATGGAAAGGCTCCATGGGAACCCAGGAGGTTGATTCTCATACACGGGGTAAGAGTGATTCCACCGGGAGAACCAGAAAGCAAACAAGATATCAGAAGGTATACCAAACATACCTTTTCGACAAACCCAAGCAAAAACTTGACGATCCGCCTGAAGCTCTCCTCCTCCATCTGCCCCGCGGACAGCAGGCTGAACATGTCGACGAAGTGATTGTACACGGCGTTGTCCTTGGTGCAGATTGACAAATCGGAAGAGGGAGTATTCCGTTTAAATTTCGGACACGGCGCATCGGCAATCCGGACTGGTAAGACG
>JAOWAP010003092.1:0-29310 GCA_028565235.1 Hypoxylon lenormandii
GGTGTACGGGCTAGGATGGTGCTGCCCGAGGAGGGCGATGTGTACTACGACACGACCGCCGTTATCTTCGAGCGGTTCCTGCCGGAGGCCCTGGCCAACGGCTCGTATAAGGTGGCGCCGAGGCCCGAGGTTGTGTCCCGCAAGGGAGTGGACGGCATCCAGGAGGCGCTGGATATTCTGAGGAAGGGTGTCTCGGCGAAGAAGATTGTTGTCATCGACGAATAAATCAGGCGTGAAAGGGGTGGGTGGGTGAGAGTTGCGATTCAAGGATTTGTGCCGTTCGTTAGTCTCAGAGGACCGTTTATATATTTTAAGACGGCTGTCCGGCCGCGGGAGTTCTGAGTAATACGCGAGTAGGAAGTATTCGATAATATATTCAAAAAGCAGATATAGGTACATACGAATTAAACTGATGAGTTCTCTTGGAGCTCCACGCCCCCTTTCACTGTTGTCGTTTTATCTCGAGCCTTACAAAATTACCTCTGCACTTTCCGATACGTTAAACGCTTCCCACGACTATACGTCCATTTGAAGTTTCATCGCACGATGGGGCAAGCGGGCCGAGCCGAGGAGCAAGAGCCAGTTGGCCGAAGCAGGCTACGAGAGTGAGGGTGCGAAGATGAGGGTGCTGGTGCTGGTGCTGGTGCTCGGTAAACTCCGGGCTACCGTGCCGCCCGGCCTCGCAATGTCTTTTAACATTAATTCTAATTTATGTGCCTATGGCCACGGCGTGAATATTCTTACAGAACTCCCCGATCCTCCAGTCTCGGAAGCCGGGTGCTATATATCATCGGGAGTTTTCATCACTAGATTGGCTACGCCTTAGGCAGCCTTATGAAAGCCGTTACGACAGACTAGCAACACGTTCTGCCCTTTGCAAATCTTGTTTTCAGTTCAATTCGGATACGCAGAGGACAATGTTTGGGCGTCTTGGAACGCATTAAGACCTAGAACTCCGTACAAGCTTTCGCTACGGCCATCCAAGACAAGCCGTCAACACCGCAAGCCATCGCTTTGAATCAATTGCTCGGAAAATACGACGAACCATTCGAGCCGGAGGACCCAAGATATCCGGTAGGAAACCGAAATCTTTCAGTAAACGTCAGGTATAGCCTTTCGTAAACTCATGGTATATATCCAATCTTCTCAGTGACTTTCGTGGCTAGGCTGGATAATGTCGTTGACCGTCCTAAGATGTCCAAAAATGGCACGTCCACCTTTAATGACCTATAAAGCCACGACCTCAGTTCTGCTCCCACCATACTATCCATGCCATAATCAACGAGAGGCCTATTGACGTCGACATTATCGTATGGCGTCAATGTCATGTTGCCAAACCGGCGGGATATGTGAGTTTCTACGGCATCTGCAAGTGAACATCCCTCTTCCAAGAGACTAAGAACTTCCTCGGGTAGGCTCCCTTCTTGGACGGTGTTGATCCGTCTCTGGTTGTGCAGAGCGCGTAAAAGGATTCTACTTCGGGTGTCATTCAACGCCGAGTCGTCATCCTCAAATCCTCCTCTCCGACGCTTGAGCAGACCTACAGACTCCAGGCCAGTCAGAATATGGGATTCGGCGCCGTAGTCATACCCCTCGGATGTTGTGAGCCCCTGGTTCGAAAGTCCGACGTCAATCACTATCAACAGCTCGCTTTCTGGCAGCGGGTGGACTCCCCTGCGTATGAGCAGATCCCCAATTTGAGGATTATCATGAAGATAGCCAACCTCGGAAATCATTCCCAAGCCCAAGGACACTGCTGGCAATCCGAGAGAACGACGATAACCTAAGAGTTTTGTTTTGTTAGGTAGGGTTATAGGGGTTATAGGGGTTATAGGGTGCTATAGCGGGGTTGAATTTGGAATTTGGGGAGGTGTAGGGAGGTAGGGTGGGGGGTGGGGGGTAATTACGGGCGAAGATGTCAAGGAAGTAGTTCCCCGCACAGTAGTTTGACTCTGTTGCCGTGCCGACGCTTCCAGAGTTGGAACTTAGCATCAGAAAAAAGTCCAGTTGCCCGTCCTTGCCCATCAGTGCATCGTGAAGATTCCATGTCCCTTGTACTTTCGGGCCAATTACCTTATGCCACTGTGTGCTTGGCATGTTGGCAAAAAGTGTCTCCTAATCCGCATCAGCAAGCAAATACAGAGCCTTCAGCTTCAGGTTCAGGGTGGAAAGGGAATCATTTACGCTTAGGACCATGGCCGCTTGGACTACGCCACCTATGGGACACGGCGCCTTTTCCACCATGACCTTAACATCCTCCAGAGAACAGACGTTCCCTCGTACAACAATGCACGTAGCTCCATTGGCCTCTAACTCGTCGACTAGTTCGCGCGCTTGGGCCTTTTCAGCGCCAGATCTATTGAGGAAGACGAAGCTTCGGGCTCCCCGAGCCATCATCCACGAGGAGATACATCGGCCGAGCCCTCCTAAGCAGCCAACCATTAGGTACGACTTGAAGGGCGAGAATTCTGTCTTGTATTTCGGAAGCTGCACGTCGAGAAGGGATTCCGGGTTTCGTATGGTAACGACAATCTACGGTTGTTAGCTGAGCGGATGCCATGCAGTTGGGTACCGTCTTTCACCTTTCCTATCCTACTCGTCAAACCGAAAGCCCTAAACGCATTCGAGGTCTGCTCGATGTCGAATCTCTGCAGTGGGAACTCTATGAGCTTCTTTTGTCGATAAAGCTGCAGTACCTGGGCTAACAATGATGCCCATTCCTTTTGGTGCGCAGGCTTTCTTGAGTAATAAAGACTACTCAGATCAAACCCGGTAAAAGTCACACTTTTTAGAAACTGCACCATCTCGAGGCGACCGCCTTCTGTAAATTCTCGCTTGCCGATCTCGATGAAGCGCCCGAATTCTGCGCAGCATCGCCAGCTGGCGTGCAGCAACTCGCCAGAGAGAGAGTTCAAGACCACGTCAACCCCACGTCCTCCTGTTGCGTTCATAACTCGCTCGACAAAAGAAACATCGCGAGAGCTAAATATGTGTTCCCGCTTGAGCCCGAACGTTTCTACGAGGTAATCTTTCTTCTCTTCGGTCGAGACCGTGGCGAATATCTCGGCTTGGGCTTGACGTGCTATATGAATGGCTGCTATGCCAACTCCGCCAGCGCCAGAATGAATCAGGACGCTCTCCCCTGATTGAAGATTTGCTCGAGTAAGTAGGGCGTATATTGCTGTGGAATACGCTACTGGCAATGTACACATGATGTCCATGTCTTCTTGCGGCAGCAACTTCTGGCAAGCCCATGATGGAACAATCTCATGGGTTTTGAAATTTCCAGGTGCCATGGCGATAACGCGATTCCCTGGGCTGAAATCGCGTACAGCGCTACCAATGCGCCTTATGACTCCTCCATATTCAATAGTACATGTCGCGTCTCTCGTGTCGACTTTACCAGTAAGAGCATAGTAGTCTTTGGCATTCAAGCCAACGGCTTCGATCTCGATTTCAACGTCGGTAGATCCTAACTCGTGAGGGTAGGATATCTGCTTAAAGAAGATGGAATCGAGTTGATGATTGGGCCCAATGGATAACTGGACCGGCTTTGCTTCCATTAAACTCAAACGCTGGGTCTCTGACCCTTGTTTCTGCCGAAATGAGGTGTTCAATCCGTCATCTGGAACGAAACGGCTGATATGCACGATTCCGCTTCTCTGTATGAACTCTGAATCGGAACCGCTAGTCACCGATCGAGCGAGGACATGAATAATGTTACGAGCTGTACGTGCCATATCATGAGAAACATCGTCCACATCAAAGGTAATAAACCTCAACGCCGGCTGCTCTAGCATAACGGCGCGCGCGAGCCCCGCGGCCAGACTGTGGCTCGGTGAGCCGCCCTCGAAGAGGTTTCCGCCAGTAACCCATACAAGGGTAGACGCTTTGTCTGTTATCTGCTGGATAGAACGCATATGTTTATCCGAAATCGACGTCAGCAGTGGTTTATCCGACTCCAGCAGCGAAACCACTATCGCCCCGGAGGGAAGGATGCCTTCTTGAATGTCTTCAAGCTGAATTATTTGCGGATCTCGTCCCAATAACGTCCCAATCTCGCGGCTAACGACATGCGCCAGCGGGCTCAGTAGATGACAAGCAACATACAAGTTACTATGGTTTTGAAGAGGGTTGAGATAAGTGTCCGTGGTTTTGAAGTAGGCAACAATTGTCTGGGTCCGATCGTCTGTAACAGTACGAGAGATAGGAATGAGTTTGTGCTCATGCGGATCGATCTGCAGAGGACCGTCCAGCAATGCAAGTAATGCACCCCGTGGCTGGATGAACTTTTCGCCAAGAGTCACTCTGTCGAGAAATTCTTTGGTTCCATCGTAGCGGAGGAATATGACGAGATCATAGTTTGTCTCCTCATCTTCAGGGATAGCACCAGCTACTTCGCCGGTCTTGATATCCACCTCAGATCTTCTCAGCACACCGTCTTCGTCAATCCTACCGACGGTATAAGACCAAAGCCTTGGGAATGAGCTCTCGCCATGCAGTAGTTTAACCATCGCTTTAGCCATACTTTGGCCGCGCTTTCTGCACTCCAACACCCGAAGATAGGGATTTTTATGACCGAAAAGTGCAACGCACCCAGCCAGTTTCCGTAGTGCATCGCCTTCGAAATCTCTGCGGAATTCTGCTTTGGACGCTTCGAGATACTGACTCATACTGAATGAGGAACTCTGGAGGCCTATCTCGATATCCGGTCTCCACAAGACTCGAAGCATAGGGTGTCGGGTATTGCTTGGAATCATATCTGTCGCCGCTTGATATGAAGCAAGCCGAACACCATCCAGTCGGAACACCACACGACCCATTTCATCCCTCGCTTCCGAAATTGATATCGATCTATTAAATCCAGCAATTTCAGCTTTAGAGCTGATATGCAACGGTGTGCCAGCCCTACCGCCGTGTACGGAAAATGAAGCAGACTCTATCATCGTTGGAACCATGGCCTTAAGTGCCTCGGGGTTGCCGGCAGTAAATGCAACAAGGGAAGCTTGGAGCGCTGCATCGATGGTGACGGGGTGGATAGGGTAGTCTTCCTTTGATGTATCTTGGGCCACTGGCGCCATACAATAGCAATAACGCAATGCTTTCGAAGGATCTACATTCAAATCTTTGATGGTGCGAAATTGCGGGCCGAAGTTCAGGCCTTCCCGCGCCATGGCATCATACCAGACAGAAGGAGACATAGAAGTTAGCCTCTGCTGGGGGACTACGGAAGTCATCGTGGGCTTGATGCTTCCGGCTGCCAGACCGACAATACCCGTGACATGGACCGTTGATACTTGATTCGCAATCGATACCACACTTATATCCCATGAGGATTTCGAATTGGTAGTGTAAGATATCCGAGTGGGCTTCAAGGTGGTAAGAAGCTCCAACTTCGCCGATGAATCTAGCGGGATAGGAAGAGCGGCCAAGATATGGAAGTTTCGCAGGTAGAACACACCCTCCTGTGCCTCGGATGACTGCCTTGCTGCCTCAATAGCGATTGCGATGTAAGCTGCGGCGGGGAGTACTACCGTGCCCTCTAGCTTGTGGTCACTCAACCAAGCAACCTCTTCAAGCCGAATAATATTCTTCCATCGAATTTCTACACCGTCTCCTCCAGGTACTACCGAGCCAAGAAGTTCATGCCGCCGGTGAATCCGGTTCCGGAACTCGGTACTTTCGCGGGGCTCGTTCCAGAGAATCTGGTCTGTGTGAGTCCATCGATATCGGGGTAGATCGACGAGTACCTGGAGTGGTCTGGTTGATACTCCTCCGCGGAAAAACGTTGTGTCGTTTATCTTCTCAAATGATACATCACGGCCCTGGAGGAAGATGTTTCCTGCCGTCGAGAGCACCGTCTCTACCGCGTTCTCATTGCGTATGATAGTAGCACTGTATGGCATTTCTGAAATAGAGATACCCAGAGTTTCGAGTGTTTGCTTAATTGGCATCTCCAATGTCGAGTGAGGCCCGATCTCGATGAGGTGGTACCTTTTCATGCTAGCAAGGCGCGATACTGCAGTAGCAAACTCTACCGGTTTTTCGAGATTCATTCGCCAGTAAGCCGGTCCTATATCTGCCGCCGTTATTAGGTTTCCAGTAACTGAGGAAATCCAAATGCAATTGGTATCTGGGCTATCGAACGTGGAATGTGGTGTTATGGGCTCAAGCAGATGCTCGTAACGCTCTCCTAGCGGTAGCATTCGTTCCGAATGATAGGCAACGCCCCCTGTCTGGAGCTTTCTCGCGAAGACACCCTTAGCTTGAAGGTCTCGCTGCAAAAGATCAACGTCACGAGAACCCCCTGCGATAGTGATAAGATTGGGAGAGTTTGTGCAAGCGATGGAAACGTCTCGTGCTTCCTGAGTTGATATATAGTCATTGAAGGACGTTGGGGACATGCTGACTGCCATCATCGATCCCGTGGCTGTAGAGTACTTTCCAACGACGTAGCCCCGATAATAGGCGATGCGCATAGCCTCAGTCGCGGAAATAAATCCCGCTGCATAGGCAGCGGCTATCTCACCGGAAGAGTGTCCCAGTACAGCGGACGGGTTCAGCCCCCATGAAGCTAGGAGCTTTACCAACCCGATCTGAATCGCCGTGCAAGCAGGCTGTGAGTATTCGGGCTTTGCGATCTCCGCTGCGGTGTCGGATCCGAGTATTAACGCACTCAGGGTCCAAAGCGGTGGATGAGGTAAGAGGCGTAGGAAAGACTCGAGCTCGGCGATAGTCTCTCTGAATATAGGAAATTCTGCGAAAAGCTCTTTGCCCATCCCTTTCCATTGTGAGCCCTGACCAGTAAATACGAAGGCAAGGTCTCGAGCAGAAGAAGACATATCACCTCCTAGATTGTGTAGCCTCTTTGAAGATATGTCGTGTATGAAAGATGATTTCTTGGTTACCAGAAACCCTCGCCTTGCCATGTGCGAGCGACGAGCACCTAGCGTGAATGCTAAGTCTTCTAACGAAGTAGATGCGAAGTCGTAGTGGGCGAAATCTTGGATTCGAGCCTCCAACGATAGCTCCGTTGCTGCTGAAAAAGGCAGGATGAAGTACTCGCGACGACGGGAATCTTCTGATGGCTCTGAATCTCTCCCAGGATTACTTTCGAGTATTGCATGGGCGTTCGCACCACCATACCCAAAAGCGTTGACGCTGACTCTCCGTGTGGTCTGCCCAGATATGGACTCGGGCCAGGGTCGACCTTCTGTAACAACTTTGATACCCCATTCGTCGCTCTTTATCTTGGGGCTACGATTGCTTTTGAGCTTCTTACTTTCTAATGGATATTGGAATTGGTGCCTTACTTGAGTTCTGCAATACCCATTGTTGGTGGTATGTAGCCGTTTTCCAGCATCAAAGTCGCTTTAACAATGCTGGTGATGCTACTCGCTGCTTCGCTATGGCCAAAGTTGGGCTTGGAGCCTCCAATCAGCACGGCATTACTTGCTGGCCTTCCCATAAACCTGCCGATTGCTTCGACTTCGATGGGGTCCCCAACGCTGGTACCTACATGATGTAAGTAAACTCACGTAAAATGACGTGAGGTGATAATTACCGGTACCATGACATTCCACATATGCGGTTTCCTCAGGGGATAAGCCACACTTCTCATAAGCCTTACGCATCAATGAGATCTGACCCTCTGAACTCGGAAGTGTGATGCCCTGTGTCCTACCATTGTGGTTAACTGCTGTTGCTCGTATGATCGAACGAATGGGGTCCCCATCGCGAACAGCATCGCTCAATCGCTTTAGGTACAAAGCACCAATGCCGTCTGCACGGCCGTAACCATCGGCAGACGCATCAAACGTATGACACGTCGACGTTGGCGAAAGAACACCCGCCTTCATGGTACCAATATGTTGCTCTGGGCTCTGGATGAGATTCGCGCCAGCAACGATAGCTGCGTCACAATCGCGTGCTTCTAAGGCAGCGCACGCCATGTGAAGACAGTACAATGTCGACGAACAAGCCGTATCCAAAACTAGGCTTGGCCCCAATAGGTTGAAGGCATGGCTGATTCGATTGGCGAGGATGGTAGTGCCCATACCTGTAGCACTATATCCATGCATCTCGTCAATATTCTTGGTCTGCATCACTTGGAAATCTATTGTAAAATTTCCCACAAAGCAGCCCGTATTTGATCCGGAAGCTTTGTCAAGGGGGATCTGTTTTAAATCAGCGGATTTTCTAGGAAGGGATCCTCTTCTAGTAAATATGGATGGGTGACAGTAGAAGATGCGAGGAGAGCATACTGTAACCATTAGCTTTCAACTCAGTATCTAGGTACCATGTGGCTTATGTGATTATACTTACCACCAGCATTCTCGAAACATTCGAAGACGACCTCTAGGAGCTTACGCTGCTGCGGGTCCATGTAGGTTGCCTCCAGGTTGTTGATCCCGAAAAAGGCGTTATCGAAGGCTTTGATGTCTTCGCCGATGAAGTAGCCTCCGGTCATCACCATAGAGCCGGCACGGTCAGCCCCGTTAGGATGATAGAACCCACGGATGTTAAATCTCGAAGCCGGGAGTTCGGATTGCCCTGACTGTCCGTTGTAGATCATACGCCAGAAGTCCGCCGGGGAGGACACGTCCCCGGGAAGCCTCAATGCTGTGTGCGGTTGGAGGTTAGCAGACTACTGTCGACGCAGCTTTGACCTCTGAAGATACGAACCCATTCCGACAATTGCTACTGGTTCGGTAGGTGCACCACGGCCATGTGGGTTAGGTAATAAAGTGTCCATATTGCTGGCACTCGGGGCAAGTATATGATAGCGCAAAAGTAGATTAGAATGATGTACGAAGCTAAGTAAAGCCGAAAGACGGCATTGGTTTGCCTAGTGACTATGCTTACAAGTGTCTGAAGTCAATATAAGATCACTCAATCTGCAAGCGTCTAGCCTCGTTGTTCGTATCGGCTTCAATTGTCTACCTCCTAGATCATAGCATATGGATGGAACTGCGAGCGCCACCCTCTCTGAAGGATTCGATATCTGCGTAAATATGCTTAACCAAAACATCCTTCTTATCTCGGCTTTCCTAGATACAACGAAACGTAGTATAGCATAGGTAAGTAGTATCATGTCCACGCGTAGCCAGCGCGGTCCTTGTACTACCATTGCATGCGATTATCGCTGGCGTTGATGGTATAGGGGTGGATAGAGTAAAAGGGGGTAGTGTGTAAAATATAATAAAACATTATGTAGTACTACACCGTGGTATGTACCTGCTGGTGCTGTGCAATAGGGACGGGCTACGTCGCACAGCAGGTGTTAGATGATCTATTTCTTATATCGTGCCTTTCTAGATTCAAGGACTTGCACCAATGGGTAAAACATGTCCGGGGAGTTTATATGCAAGATAAGGTGAACCGACTTGTACTACCTACCTAAGGGATGTAACCGTTTACTTTCCATCAAGCCCACGATCGAACTTATTGTACGGTGGCCGAGACTCGCCCTTATTTAGTCGCAGCTTCGATACCTAGGTAGGCACTCTTCATCATCTTACAGTCTTATCATCGCGAATCAATATTTCTATTTCGACTTCGATATGTGGCGACCTACGATTATCGATCCGACTATCCCTTTAGACTCGGTTATTCTTGTGACGGGGGTTAATGGCCTCGTTGCTTCGAACGTCGCCGATCAGTTACTGGCGGCCGGGTATCGAGTTCGGGGTACTGTTCGAGATAAACACAAAAGCGCGTGGTTGGCATCAGTACTATCCGCTCGCCATGGGAGTCAGCATTTTGAACTGGTCGAAGTGTCAGACGTAGGGAAGCCTGGGGCGTGGAGTGCTCCGGTAAGCGGGGTATCAGGTGTAGCACACGTAATTGGCGCAGTGAACACCCGTCCCCAAGATATCGATCAAGCCTTTGAAGACGAGATGCCCTGGCAAATCTCTCTGCTAGAGGCTTGCATGGCAGAATCGAGTGTGAAGTCCTTTGTATTCACCAGCTCGGCATTTGCTGCTTGGCTGCCTGATGCGAGTAAAAAAGTCAAACTGACCGAATGGGATTGGAACGAAACTGCGATTGCATTGGCCAGAAGTAATCCATCACATATGAATGGGCTTACTTCGTGGATGGCACTCAAAACAATGCTAGAGAAATGCATCTGGGAATGGGTGTCGTGTAGGAAATTGCCGTTCACTTTCAATTCTAGTACGTGCCCCTTTTTTTTGTGCCCCGCCCCCTTTCTCAGGCCCCCCTATCTTCAAATACCTGGTAACTACATGGTCCCTGAACAGACCTATGAGCCCCTATATATAGGATGGATAAATATTTATGAGATGATGATGTGCATATTGACAAGTTGAATGGTATTGCTTGACACAGTCATAGGACACTGCCTTCACCCACGGGAACAGGGCATTCCCTCTACTACGGGCATGGTGAAGTGGGCTTATGACGGGATCAATCTGGATTTGCTGGCTTTGATGCAGCCACAGTGGTGCATTGATACTCGCGATGCAGCATTACTTTATGTTGCTACGCTTGTTACGCCCCGGGTGAGTGGTGAACGGCTCTTCGGGTTTGGTGCGCGTTACAGTTGGTTAGTTTACTGATCTCCAAATCCCACCTCGCATCAGACTACATGCACCTTAAGTACTGATGCGGTAGCAACTTGCGACAGGCCAAAAGTGATTGAAAACCTCAGGCGGCTGTACCCTGGAAAAGACCTACCAACACTGGACGACAATGGTTGGGATCAGACAGATATTCCGAATAAGCGATCCGAGGAGCTACTAAGGAGGGTGAAATTAAATGGTTGGGCGACGTTGGAGGAGAGTGTTGAAGCAGCTGCGGTATGCTTCGTCTGATGAAGCTTGACTGCATGTAGTGTATCTACATAAATGTTAGGTACTTCATCAAGGCTAAAAGTCGTTGCCGCTTAGGATTAAATGTTTCATCGTACTATTCTAGAAAGACATGGCGTTGAATTATCATGCTTGACCCCCACTTCTCGCGAGCGGGTGATTGTTACACCGAAGGAGGAAGGGTAACATTAAATCGATCCGTCCCGATGGTAACGCCATTCTAAGTTCATAATTGGCTCCTGGTCATAAAAGATATAGGAGCCGTGCGACGTCCGAAATAAAACGTAGTGCTTGAGGCGTTAGGCAGACCGCTTCTTGCTATCGCTCTACCAACCTCAAAGGCCGCGGAGACGGACATGAATATTGACTGATTTGCTCCTGTTATTGGTGGAGGTGTGTATAGTTGTGATCTCTACGCCGCACGGAGGCAGCTAATTTTCGTTCACAGGTAACGGAGTCGCCAAGGCTTGCGCCTTGGCCTTTGCAAAGGAGGGTGCCATAGGGGGGTAATGGTGGCGGACATTGATCTGGACGCAGCTAATCTGGTTGCGGTCCTGTCGCAAAAGCGACGCCGCTTCTACGCATAGTGTAGAAGCGCCTTATATGTACGACAGTTCCAAAGCAGGAGCATGGCTACTGTACGGGACTTCGGGACGTTTCCGCCGTCGTGAAGCCGCAAGAGTTGAAGACAGTGGGCAGCAGCGTGGCGTTGGGGCGGGGTAACATCATGGTCATCGTCAACATGAGCTCCATAGCCTCATTGCTCCCGCAGCCTCGACAGATACAGTATACGGCGTCGAAGCACGCCGTTCTCGGGATAAGCAAGAATGCGGGTGCGTGGTGCAATGGCAACGCAAGAACCAATGTGTTCTGATCTGACCCTGCTTTCAAGCACTCGACAATGCAGCCTACAGCTTACGCGTCAATTGCTTTTGCCCGTCTTGGATAAACATTGCGATGGTGTAACAAGCCTTGCACAGCGTGCCGAGCCCGAGGGAGACGATCGAGGCTACTGTGCCGATGGGCCGCTTAGCCCGGCCAGAAGGGTGCCCGACGCAGTGATCTTTTTATGCAGCCCGATATCTACCTACCTCATTACCGAGTGCGGGTTCATCATGGACGGAGGGGTAACTTTATCATGTAGTCTATGTTAAGTTGTTACGGTGCCATAGTGTCACGGTGTCACGGTGTTATCATAGGGTCGCAAAGCTCTGAAATATTGGCGGAGGGTGTTGCGGATGGGTTATGATTTGAGCCTCTTACGTACCAGTACCTTCCTTGGCAGAACAAACGCCGACATGCCCATCACCAATCGCCATCAGTTCCTTTTCTTATAGGCTGGCTTCATCGACGCCGAAACTTATTTCTCTGACACCGCAGTCCTGATATGTGATCTTACGTACATTAGGAGGTAGGAGTATTGATATGCGCGTAGCGCATTGATTTGCCGGCTAAGTAGCGGAGATCCTCATGGATCGGAATTCCATTTCGAGGGTCGTCTAGAATATTGATGTTGTGAACAAAAAGTAAAAGTAATGTTACCATCCCCGCATTGGCAATATATCGCCGAGGCAATGTCATGGCCAAAAGTATTGGAACACCGAGCAACATTTCTTGGCTGTTAGAGAGGATGCAAATTATTATAGGCCCGACTTTGAGAGGAAGGTTTGAAAAAAGGGGTATGTACCTAGGTACTTTATAAGCGCTAAACTGCTTTAAGCATAGTGCACTTGGACCCCTATTTGAGCCCCTTTTTCCGAGTCGCGATTTTACATACCAAGATCTGTGATTCCAACTTTCACTATACACGCTTCCCCTCTACAGTTGGAATTCTCCAGACTAGCTACCCCTAGTGACATCGATATCACCCTCGCCAATCAAGGGTATTTGTTTGGCAACTTGTTGTTATATGAGAAGAAATCGTTAGGATCCCAGGTCCTTTTCAGTTGAGCAAGTCGCGGTAGCTTATCCTTTCCATAGATATGCTCAATTCCCTCGTCTCCGTATGCGTAGTTGACGTATACGGACAGGTCTGGGTAGCCTGAGGTAGTAGCGAAATCATCTCGTAGCTCGCGCCCAAGGCTATTCGCTGCTTCTACCACTGTGCTGTTATCTCCAGACCATGAAAACAGAAATATCCTACAAGTGTTGTCAGTAAGTAAGCTTGTCGGTTTGAATCTAGGAATGCGGTACACGAACATGTTGCCCAGCGCATCCCTCCATGGATAAGCTGTCTCTTCATACGGCACCGAAACAGCGGCCTGGTTAGGGAAAATCTCCATTTCGATCAAACTGCTCCGCGCAGCTGGGTAGTCTGCGTAAAATCTGCCCATCTTTTGAAACATCAAATCGTAGGTAGATGCTGACAGATTGCGAACGTTTGCCGAGTAAATTGCCCGTAGCACTTCATCCTGACAGAGAAGCGGATCTATCTCGAACCCGGCCGTTGCTATGATCTTGTTCCAGGGAACTACGCTGGAGGCAATTGGGGGATTGATGTCTAGAATGGGTGCCATGACTTCCCACGCCCTGTCTTCAGGTCCCATATAAACCCAATTTGCTAAGATCTCAGGCTTGTGTGACAGTTAGGTGTAGCCCCAAAATTAAGCAGCAGCACAGGTATGTTCACTTACCTCGTTAAGAGTTTCATTATAGCGAATAACCGACGCAGTTGCCAGCTCCGCTGGTAGCGAGCCATTAAACGTCTGTAGAGCCTTGAAATATGCAGAAGCTACGCTAGCCGAGAATATGAAATCTGCGTTCACGGCTAGGCCCCGGTTGATGGGTGTTCGGAGCTGATAAACGGCAGATGTAATGATGCCGAAGTTGGCACCCGCACCTCGGATAGCCCAGAACAGCTCGGGGTTAGAGCGTTTAGATACTTCAACTAGGCGGCCATCAGCAGTGACGAGATGTCCGGAAAGCAAAGAATCTAGGATAAGGCCGTAGACACCAGAGTAGCGCCCAACGCCAGCGCCAATGGTCGCGCCAACCATACCGGGACAGGAGGATGAACCGGTAGCTAATACAGGAAGCATCAGCATGATATCATAATACAAGACTAGAGTATAACTCTCAAAAGTCACATGGGGCTTACGAATTTCAAAGCCGGCTTCGTGGACAGGGTCCATAACGTCCGCGAATGTTGTACCGCCGCCTATCGTCATAGTCGCCGATTCCACATCTATGACTACGGTGTTCAACTGACTGAGATCAATCTCAAGCCCACTTTGAATATTTCCTAGCGTTGTAGTATACCCATGACGCCCCCCTGTAGCGAGGAAGGGAACGCGATATGATCCGGCCAACTTCACCTAGGCGAGGATATTAGTCTTGTAACTAGATGGAGGTAATTGCTAGCTCACAGCTTGAACTACGTCAGCCTCTGTTCCTGGCCGGATAACAGCGGAGTATGCTGGAGGCTTGTATATAGTCCACCGAGTTGTCGCATTGTGGAAAGCGTCGATCTCGTCTGGGAACAAGATAGTTGTGTTGGGCGCCCAGTGAGCGGTATTTCCCGTTAGCAAAGCTCTTAGATCTGAACTTGGATCACTAGCAAGAACGAGGGTGAGAAGAATCGGCCATATCAAAGCTATCACCCTGTGAAGCGTGCTTGAATACGATGCCATCTCGAAATCTTGGCTCAAATGCAACGGGGCCGATCGCCTGAAGCTGGAAGTGCAATAGCGAAATTAAAGGGGCCCAAAAGGTGAACGGGAAGATTTCGGTGTGCTTCAAATACAATGCGGCAATCAAGGCTACTATAGATTAGGCACAATATAACATTCCGGGAACTATTTGGGGATATTGTTACGAATCTATTTGGGGTCTAACAATCGGGGGAACACCGTTCGCCGTTTGCTATTCTCATAATACTTGAACATCTACGATTGCTTGAAGTCAGAGCTAACATTCCTTCGAAAAGGGGCTGAAACAGCACTTCTCCTGAGATCTGGATCATGTTACCTCACGGCGTTGATGTGAAAGCTTCAATTATGGAAAGACGGTCGAAAGTACCAGTACCAATAATTAACAATACTTTGGGTTACACAACTTGGCTTGGCGGCTCTTTCATGCAACCCCAATATCACCAGCCCCGAAATCACCTGTCTTACCTATCACGTTACACTATGCAGGCAGGAATTGGAGTACTACCTAGGTACCTATCTATCTATAGTACCTGGGTAAACAAGGCGCAGTACGAAAGTAGTGTAACCGTCCGAACATTCCAAAGCAAGAGAATCTGGAGCATTCGAAAATGACACCCAAGTTTCGTTCAATGCCTTCCAGCTTTCAGTCGACGTGTATTCTTGCACCCACAATTTACTGTTCAGCATCTTGCTGTCTGAGATTCCCATCGCATTCCGTTTACTTCCGACCTCAAATCGTATCTCTACAATGACCGTGACCTTCGACATCTCGCCCGAGAAAGAGGCATCCAAGCTTCAATTCTTCTACCGCCAGCTCTTTGTGAACCCCCCGTCAGTCTCCAGGAGCGACACTGACTTGGAAGGCAAGACTGCTATCGTTACCGGAGCCAATGGTGGAATCGGCCTCGAATGTGCTCGATTATTGCTAAACTTAGGGTTGAGCAAGCTCATCATAGCTGTTCGCGACGAGACGAAGGGAGATGCCGCCGTCAGGAATCTGCGTTCCGACCCGAAGCTTGCATCGCGTACTATTGAAGTGTGGAAGCTTGACCTCGCATCATACGAATCCGTCACCGACTTCGCCACTCGCGCCCAGGGGCTCGAGCACCTCGATATTACAATACTAAACGCCGGTATCTATAGGGCTACGTTGGTCCTCGTACCCGCGACCGGCCACGACGAGAACGTTCAGGTGAACTACCTCTCCAACACGCTCTTAGCCGTGCTGCTACTCCCAATCCTCAAAGCAAAGAGACGGGAATCTCGTCCCGGCCGTTTGGTGATCGTGTCTTCTGATACTGCGGCGTGGTCTGCATTTAAAGAGAAGAACGAAGACCGCATTTTACCTGCTTTCGACAAGGACTCCAAGGGTGTTTACGATCATAATCAGCAGTACGGCTCGTCGAAGCTGTTGGGACAACTGTTTTTGACCGAGCTGGCGAAGCGCGTGTCGCCATCTATTGCGATCATCGACTGTGTCAACCCCGGCTTCTGTCGCGGATCCCGTCTAGGCCGCGACGCCGACGGTACTCTTCTTGGGTATATTTTACTCGTACTCTCACATCTGGTCGGCCGGACGCCGGCACAGGGTGCCTGTTCTATCGTAGATGCTGCTGTTAAGCACGGCCAAGAAGCCCACGGGCAGTATTTGGAAGACGGCAAGCTCACACCGTAAGTACCTTGCCCCGCATAAGCTTAGGCATATACTAAGGGCGTTGATATTAGAATGGCCCCAATTGTATACACCTCCGAGGGGGAGAGAGTAATCCGGAACCTTTGGAGCGAGACAATGAACGAACTCTCGTTTGCGGATATTGAGGGTATAATCCGCGACTTGGGCAAATGAAATTTGGTTTCACTTGAGATAATTCATAAAGATTGCAGTTGCAGCCCTCATTTTGAACGTATTAACTCAAGTACCAATATTAATGAACAAGTACATCTACCACTAGAGAACTACATATCGTCGTTTCTTTCCTTTTACGGAGTCTGTAAAGGTCTTGGCTATTTTCTCTTCTCTCCTTTTCTCTATCTAAACTATAGAGGCCAAGTTTCAGCTCCAGGCATGGTTCGATCCAGGCAGTATGTCAGGATTCATGTGGGGGCCAATCTGGCCATGTTCTCTATGCAGGTACCTCCACACCGGCCTGTTGTTTACCCCTATAGGCAGGGAATCCTTCAGCTGCATGTCTGATATCCTGCTTACATCCACCTCTACAATACATGGTCGACTATGATATATTGGTCGCGCCACCTCTAGCTACCGAGTCATTTCTCACACTTTTCCACAACAAAGCTGTATAACCAAAATATCTATTCATCCAAAGTCAAGCAGACGTGATCGAACGATGACAGACATCAACCTTGGACAGGATATTTACGCTCCGGCGCTCCAGCCACCCGAAGGCGTGGTATCTGATTTCGACAATCCGCCGAACAAGAACGCTTACGGACATGCTACAGTCATCATTGTGATAGTTATATCCACCCTGGCTGTTGCTGGTCGCATCCTCTCGAGATGGTATTTCCTGAAGAAGCCCCATATAGGGGATTGTAAGTTTCTTTGCCATATTTCCTTTCTATTTATTCATGTGTCAAGACCCTAATTAGAATCAGATGTGCTTATCTTGGCCTATGTAAGTGTAGAGCAACCCGTTCACCTCTGGGAGTATTGGCTAACCTGCGTTTCAAATAGGGTGTCTATATAGCTGTTGCCGCCTGGGTGTACAGAATCATCGGCACCATCGGCTTCCTTGTTGACCAGTGGAACGTTCGAGCTGTTGACCTGACACCATTTCTTCACGTAAGTGTACCTTTCACAGTTCCCCGATATTTATAATGCTCCATCAAGAGATTCTAACCGAATGTTGCCAGCTTACCTTTATTGTCTCCAACATCTGGTCTGTCTTCGTTCCGCTCATCAAGGTAGCCATCTGTATGGAATGGCTCCACCTCTTCTCCCCGAAAGGCACCCGCGGTTTTGTCTTTTGGTCAAGCCACTTCATAATCTGGCTAAACATCCTCACCTATTTTATCTGTATCGTCCTCCTTAATATTGCCTGCGTCCCATACGAAAGGAATTGGAACAAGCTGGTCCCAGGCACATGCAGTCGCGCCGACACAGGACGAAACACGTTAGTCACGTCAATTATCAACGTCGCCACGGACATCATAATCTTTATCATCCCGCAAAAGACTATTTGGAACTTGAATATGTCTAAAAGGAAGCGGCTTGGTGTCTCCATTATTTTTGCTATAGGAATATTTGCCTGCGTTGCTGCAATTCTCCGACTCGTTTTCTCTGTTGAACGAAGCGGCTCAGCGAACTTTACGCATACATTCTCAGCCGTGATTGCCACATCCTTGGCCGAGGGTATTTGTGGTATTTTAGTCATGTGCATACCCTCCTTCCCCAAAGCTTACTCTGGTATGAATATCCCCAAGTTGGTTACTTCTTTGCGATCCTGGCCATCTATGGCAAGGCTACGGGGCAAGAGTAGCAGAAAAACCTCCACGTCTAGCTCGGTTCCCTCTAGCGGCAAAGCTCAGTACCTTGAACTTAATGGCAATACAGTTCCACTATACGAGATCCGAGCCACCGGTTCGGATCTCAAAGGGTCGCCGACCGACGAAATCCACCTCACAGAGTCTGGCATCGTTCAGACCACGAATTTCGAGTCCCACGAGGACTACAGTACCGCTGTTACCACCGATGAGCACTACCGCCAACACCCCTGGACCAACACACATTAGGGTACCCAGCAGATTGGGTGCTTGTTACAAACCAACAGCCCCACACCCCGATTTGAGAGTAGAATCAAGATGATATCGACGGATGATGAAGGAACCTAATGTAACACTCGGCCTCGGACGCTGAGCATCGCCAAGATGTTACAACGAGGGGAGAAAGTTGAGGCGTGGAAGGATGGTATGATTTCTTGTCTTTTGTCATTCATTCAGTTCTTGGCTTAGGTGCCGTTATACGAACGGGTACAGTTGGGGGAGTTCACTTAAAAGCAAGGCGGTAAATCTATGTACCTACCTAAGGTGCTCCAGATTAGGAGGTATATCGCGAGCACCATACATGTAAGCCATGAAAAACCACCATTGCTCACTGTCGTGTAACCCATCCACATATTTGGAAGGTAATATGTAACAGAAGCTACAGCCTGCTTCTTGGGCCATCGTGTCTCTCTCTTGTGTAACCGTAGTATTCTTACACGGAAGCTTGGCTGCTTGGCTCGTTATCATGGAGGGGTATTTATGACCATATGTAGACACACCTACCGTCGATTGACAAAGGAGGACATTCGTTGGCTCACACCCACCAGTCACCCTTAATATATGAGGGGGCGAAGCTGAACCCCCTCTTTTAAAAGCCACACCCCTACTATGTTGGTAAGTAGGTAGCCTGGCACTTCAGGACAAAGAATCACGTTGGCGTTGCACAACCTAAGCTCCTCCTAACTGTGCGGTGTGGCGTAGGACCCCTTTTCAGGTCAGGCTGCCGGAGATAGGCCTTAGATAGAATGCTTTAGGCGCCACCTTTGAACTGTTTGTTTTTGCTTCGTTGCTTCGCTAGTACCTATCCAGAACGCCTTTTCTCATACATTCCTGCTCACGATGTTGGTGTTAGATGTTATTCGCTTGGTAGCGGCATACGCCAGCTACCTCATTGTTCTCTCAGTATGCGGACCTCTACAACTGATGGTGGCCGACCTCACTAATATGCTGGCAGATCTCTCTGCTGGCTGGCTACCGTCTTCTATTACACCCCCTTCGCAAATACCCAGGTCCTTTTCTTGCCAAACTGACCCAACTCCATGCCGGATTTTATGCCGTTCGGAGGAGACTGCATTTAGAAATATTTCAATATCATGCTCAGTACGGTAGGGCTCCACCTCACCCCTTTCGCTTGCCAGCAGCCGCTCACAGTTGCACGAATATAGGTCCAGTTGTTCGCGTTGGACCCGATAGGTTAGTCTTCAATACTGTCGAAGCTCAACGAGGTATGTATCCCAATCCATGTTCGCGTTCTGGGAACCCAAGGATTAAGGAGAAGGTAGACATCTACCAAAACGAACGCTTCACGAAGGCTCAAACTTACCTGGTTTCGACACGGAACAACATTGTCAATGTATTCACCGCGATCGATAGAGACCTACATCGCCAGAAACGGCAAGTCGTCGGCCAGGCGGTGTCCGAGCGGTCGATGCGCGCATTTGAGCCCGCCATGGCCGACAAGATAGAAGTGTGTCTCAGGCAGATCCTGGAGCATTCCCGGGCCTCTGTACCGGTGGACATGACCGAGAAGTCGCGGTATCTCGGCCTCGATATTGTCGGACAGCTGGCATTCGGCTACGATCTGCGTACCTTGAGCGACGATCAGAACCGGTTCATCACGAAAGCCATGGCTTTCGGCAACTACCGTGGCAACGTCTGGCAGCACGTACCCTGGCTATCCAAGCTGTATATTGACAAGATTGCCGACAAGGTCTTCTACGAGGTCCGCGAGAAGTACTGGCGCTTGCTGGACAAGATGATTGCCACGCGTGTGGCCCAAGACAAGCATGCACAGCAAGATTTCTACTCCTTCATCGCCGACTCAGTAAAGGGGACGGAACGAGGTGGCGACTTTTGGCTCGAAGCGTTGTTCTTCCTTGTAGCAGGTAAGTAATAGGGGGCGCATCGCATGGGGAATTTGGTGCGTTCGCTAATCGTGCGACAGGTGGAGACACAACGGCTACAGCTATCTGCGCGGCGTTCTTCTATCTATCCCGCTCTCCAGAGTGTTACGAGAAGCTAGCGAGAGAGATACGCTCTACGTTCTCCAGTGGCCGTGAGATCAAAGGCGGTCTAAAGCTTGCGGGGTGCCGTTACCTCCGAGCGTGTGTTGACGAGGCTTTGCGCATGTCGCCTCCCATATCCACCACACTATGGCGCGAGCAAGATCGCAAAGATGACAGTAAGGAGCCTCTGATCGTGGATGGGGAGGTGATTCCTCGCGGTACCATCGTGGGGGTCAACCTTTACGCCCTGAACCATAACGAGAAGTACTTCCCGGATCCATTTGTATTTCAACCCGAGCGCTGGATCCCCGCAGATCCTACAGACACCCCCGAGAGCAGTTTATCTAGGAAGCTCATGTATGAGGCGTTCGCACCGTTCTCGGTTGGTTCCCGCGGCTGTGCCGGAAAGGCCATGGCATACTTGGAGGTCAGCCTGATTGTTGCTAAGGCGCTGTGGTACTTCGACTTCAAGGCGGCTCCGGGTAATCTTGGCGAGATCGGGGGAGGTAATGCTGGCGAGACAAATGGGAGAGGGAGACCAAACGAGTACCAACTATACGACATCTTCACGACTAGACATGAAGGACCGCACTTGGTCTTTTCTCCGCGCGGAAATTTGTGCGACGAGCTAGAGACAACGGCTGAGGAGTCGAAGTAACAAGCAATCAAAAATAGAACAGGAGATACCTTAGGTACTTAACAAGACCCAATTAAGATGGTATTCTCTTCTTCCTCCACTCCTATTCTAGTCTGTCTTTCCCTAGTTCTTCGACACGGAGGTTCAATATTGAGCCTTCGAGAAAGGGGCAATGGGGTGAAAAACAATCCAATGCTTGCCTACTTCCGGCTAGATAATTATAAGGTAGTCGAGACATGGCAATATATCATTGCATCTCCATGAAGAAAATACCAACAGAATAGGCATGTCGCTAGTCACTTGGCTTCAATTGGAAGTTTTGAGACAATAAGGGGTAAGAGTATACGTTACTACCTTGCTGTCTTGAAACTATTCCAGTCCCTCAAATTCCTCCGCCTCCTGAGCGTATTCCTCCCATGTAGTTAGATGGTCTTTTACGAACCCGGGATCCAGCGCCGCACCGCCAAAGTATCCGAACTCCTCGGCAAGCCTCAAGTTTTCGTACAGCTCGGCGACGATGTAGTCCGGGAGCCCCTTGCCCTTCAACAAGCCGCGGAACATGTCCTCGGGGACTTGGAAGAACCTTGCTGACTCGCCCGCCACCGGAAACACCTTGCCGAAGCCTTCAACCACTTCCTGCATCGTTACGTAGTCTGTAGCACCAAGGATTCTCTTACCGAGGCTTTCCTCGGCGTTCAGCAGGATAGCCTTGACGTACTTCCCGGTATCGCGCGGGTGGAATATAGGCATGGCGGCGGAAGACGTTACGGGTAATGCTAAAGTCCAGTGATTTTCCGGGGGCTGCGGCTTGAATAGCTCCATAGGAAACGTGGTCATGTAGAACCCGGGCATGAAGAAAGTTGCCGGGATCCCCAGTTCGCGCACGTACTCTTCAACTTTGGCCTTGCTGTCAAAGTGGTACACGTTGGGTAACTTTCCATTGGATACTACATTTATTTTTGTTAGAAACGGCTGAAGGCGTGAGAGCTGGGTTCCTTACGCGTAGTTATGTTTAATAGTGAGCTGCAGATGTAATGTCCGACGCTAGCCTCCTGCAACCGTATAAGAGCTCGTCGATGAGGGTCACTCTAGGTATTTAAGATACAGTGCACGTACCTTGACGGCGTTGGCAAGGTTCTTACCTTGCTCTACCTCCAGTTCAGCACTGGCTTTCTCCCAGTAATTTGTGACGCCAAACACTGCGTCAGAGCCTTTAACGGCTTGAACAAGCGACCCAGGGTCGTTCAAATCAGCCTGTAGGGAAAGACGATTAGTCAGTGGACAGCTGTTGTCGTTGATCGGGTCATATTAGTAGGTACTTCAACAACGTTAGCACCCTGTTCCGCAAGCTTCTTGGCGGAATCCTTTGAAGCATCCCGGGTCACGGCACGAACTGTCCACTTGGTATTCAACTCGAAGTCGTTGAGAAATGTCGAAACAACGCCGCCGCCCTGAGCCCCTGTGGCGCCGAAGACAGTAATGATTCTCTTCGTCGACATCGTAGGTATACAGGAGGTAGGTGTTTGGATAAAGAGATAGCAGAAGCCAAGTATAACAATATATGCCCGGGAGAAAGGATTGAAATGAGCAAGTAACCTATCTCGGGTACCTATCTGAGAGCAAATCGATTAATCAAATATCAGAATTGTTATCATTTTTATTCCTTACGAAATGTCCAGCTACCTACCTAGGACTTATCCCCCACCTATGTGTTAGTGTTACCATTCCGAATCCGCATCCCGGGGGTAGCTTTGGGGTGTTCAGGAAAAGCTAAGAGGTGAATCTATCAAGCCAATACCTACATAGTAATAACGCTACACCCCTATCTCTGGGCACCTCAACCGTACCTCCAATAAATCCAATGTGACATATCCGGTATCATTGCTTATGCGGCACAGAAAGTAAGGCATCATATTGACCCTTATGAAGAAATACACATTTACCAGGTAGGTAGGTACATGGTATAGGTCATTTACAAAGGTGCTATTCAAGAATCCTTCTGCACGTACGCAACATTATTGGAACCTGTTAACAAATCAAGTTGCCTGGTACTTCATAAGTTATTCGCTAGGGTCATAGTCTCTCCAAATCATACCCTCCGGAACTACCTCCCACTGCAAATCTGCGTCAAGCAGCCCCACCAACCTATCCCATTCCTCCCTTGCACGTTGCGCTTTTCCCTCTCTTGGCATAATGCGAGCCTTGAAAGGTCTAGGTAGGACAAAAAGGCCGTCTGTCAGGTTGTCCATATCCGGGACTACCTCCTCTCTGGTCTCCTCGTCGATGTGCCTCTTGAAATCAAAGGCCCAGAGAAGACGGGAGATGGCTAGGAACATGGTGCGGTCAGCAATGTGCATTCCCTGGCACAGGCGCCGCCCGGCACCAAATACGAAGTGGTCCCGTTTGGTCACGTCAGCGTTTGTTGCCGCGTGGGCTGAATTTTGGTCATCGTCTGCCCACCGAGAGGGGTCAAAGCGCCGCGGGTTAGGATGTCTCATCTGGTCGTTGTGTATAGCCCTGTGTAGCAGATGGGAGTTCATGTTAGCACCTTGCTTTGTCATAAAGAACCGTATTACATATTGACGGGTGAGCAGTTGGTTAGAAGCAGCTTACCAGACATTGTATACGACACTTGCTCCTTTCGGTATTTTATAACCTAAGTATTCGTCGTCACACGTGACCGCGTGAGGGACACCCAGCAAAGTAGAAGGCATCCAACGCAGCGTTTCTTTCATACAGGACCGTATATACGGCAAATCCGGCACGTCGTTCAAATCGGGCATACGACCGCCGCAAACGCGATCGAGCTCCTTGTGGGCGGCATCGACCACATCAGGAAAGATAACCATGGCCTGTATGAAGCCGACGAGGATAGCAGACGTAGTCTCGGCCCCGGCTTGGATCAACGAGCCGCTCATGTATCCAGCAACATCGTCAGAACATCCCTCCTGCTCCTGAATATGAAGGAGGTCGACACAGAAGCACGGCTATGCTCGTGGTTAGCTTCTACATCGACTTCTCTTCGTGTTATGCCAAGGTACTTACTTGGGATTTCCCATCCAAAGCCCTGGATCTTGTATTTGCGAATTGCCCCAAGAACAGATTATATTCCTTTCTGTGTACCGCCTTAGCCTGCCGCCGTACAGGCAGTAACACGTCCGGCAAATATTGAAGTAAGGGGAAGAAATCAAGTAATGCAGCAGTCTAGGAGTTTAGTTTTGGATCAAAACGTAAGTATGTAATTCGATGTACATTGCAGAGCAAAAGGGTATACTCACAGGAGAGGCGCCCAGTGCAGACATTCTATCAAATACCTAAATCGGGTTGTTAATGAGCCATGTTACCATTATTGCATTTGAAGCTTAACTTACATCAAACATCTCCTTAAATCTCCGGTCATCTAGATACGTGACACGAAAGCCGTAGGTCATTTGGGTCATGATGGAAGTCGTATAACGACGAATATGACCCACGAACTCGTCGCTAAAAGCAAATACATTTGAGCAAACTCAGTATATCTCATAAATACTTATGAAATTTATTAGGCAAGTTTAAAGCTACTTACGGGTCCGCCAAAAGCTCAAGAAGTAGTGCCTTACTCTCAAGATCCTGATATGGCACATAGGTGCCCGCAACTTTCACATTCATGATGCGATGAGCAACCTTCCTGATCATTTTCCAAAGATCGCCATATTCCTTGATCCAACGATGTTAGCTATCCAGTGTATGCCTGCACGAATAGAAAGAGATGGCATCTCACAAGTAGTAATATACGAAGACCACCGCTAAGAATGTTCTGCACGAGGTAGTTCTCAGGCCTAGAAGAGTATATACCGCTTCTCTTGTCCAGCAAGTCTCTAACAGCCTGATCCGAGGAGAGAACTATCATGCACTTCGTACCGAGCATCAGCGAATAGATGGGCCCGTATTCCTGTGCCCATTTCTGGAATTTCAGGTGACCCCTTTTATTGGGTATCTGGTGAAGGTTACCTATTATAGGCAGAGTAGGCGGGCCAGGCGGGTAGTTCTTTGGTCGCCTTCCGATGAGACTAAGTTTATAGAGCAGGACAAAGAAGCTTGTGCATATTATCGCGAACCAAGCCCAGAATAACCTCAAATCCATCATGTAATTATGATTAGACTACAAGGAATCCGGAGATAGATTCAAGTTACTAGGTTTTAGATGATCACTTAGACTCTATCTTCTCTACCTTATGTACCTAGGTACTATCCATTACATAAGACGTTAGAGACACGGAGGTGTTGTTCGTAATATCCCCCAACCCACCCCCTCTTGTCCATGCAGCCATGCGGCGCTCAGTCGATCAGATGGAGGGGTTGATGTTGCATCCCGCTCGTGAAATATTTCTTAATGGGGCTCAAACGAGGTTTCATCCAAATACCTACCTCGGAACTACTGTAGGAATCCTGTAGGATGAAATGACTTGCATCATCGGATAGGGCTACTATTCTACCCCCACAAAGCCGTCGGGTACACTATGCATGGCGTGCTATGCTTACCTAGCTGATATCTAAAGACGCAATAACTTGGCAAACTGAATCTTAAAGCAGCGAGATTTCTATCGTGGAAGAATGCACGACCACCGAGTACCACGTTAGGTAAGCAGACTGGGAGGAATAAGACTGACGCCTTAATGCTACAGGTACCTATAAGGTAGGTATATACGCAAAACGGCCGCGGACCGGCCTTTTCGAAGAGCCACAATGCCAGAGAGACCTCCAGCGTGTCTTCTCATATATTACCTAGGTATTCGTTTGAAATAGCATATAATGTAGCACGACCGAGCTTATCATTGGCCCAGCGCTACCGCCAGGTCACCCATACGTTATTTCTTCACCGTTTCGCATCTTCTAATAACCGCTATGGACAAAGTTGAAGGCGGACTTATTACCCGCTTTCCCGCAGATGACCTCAGGCCCATCCGACGGTACATTACCACGCACGACTCGAACGGCAAGGCCGTGTTCGTGAACAGCGGAGATGATGGTGACCATCACAAAGTCATGGTAGGGGGTAAAGGAGTTGCCAATATCATCTACAGCACGGCAGAAACACCCGTCAACTTGGCCGACGAGGCCGACTTAAAATACGCAAAGGCGAAAGAGCCCGGTAAGACACTAATAAGAATCCTGTCCACTCCATGATACTTTCTTACTGATGGCAATTGTTTTTTCTAGGCATCCATGTCCCGAATGGTACCGTGGCCCGCATGATAGACTTCGCGCCGGGCGTAGAGAGCCCTCTCCATCGCGCCCTGTCGCTGGACTACGGCATCGTGATCGAAGGGGAGTTTGAGCTTACGCTCGACAGCGGCGAGAGTAGGATCATGTACCCGGGGGATATGTCTGTGAACCGGGCGGGCAACCATAAGTGGCGAAACTGTAGTCAGTCCAAATCCGGCCGTATGCTCTTCGTCCTGCTGGATTGCAAGCCGTTTTCTGTCAATGGGCATTCTATTGAAGAGGATCTCGGTCAGCTAGCAGGTGAATATGCCCCAAAGTAGGCATGGTGGAATAGAAGCTCGTCTAAAGCACACCCCCAGACATCACATTATACCCAAATACATCCAAAACCGACGGCATATAGATCCTGTTAGTTACTGTTATCGGGAACACTATCTTCAGACACAATCTCCATGGCCTTATCTGATCCTGTAAATGTCACACGCCACTTCCTTTCAGGGATCCGGGGCCGAAGTTCGACTTTGATATCCTCATCTGGAACGGGGAAGCCTGCTTGGACCGGCGAATTTTCCCACGTGGGTTCGACCCACTTGCCAGCGAGAGGAACGACATCAAATTGAAGTACAAGCAGCGCTGCAAGAGCCATTATCTCCGTGCTTGCAAAATGACGACCGGGACAAAGCACGTGACCGCCTCCAAATGCGCGGAATGCTACTCTATTTGGCTTCTTGTGCCCAGGGACTGGTTTACGCACGAAACGTAGATGGTCAAACTGTCTGGCATCTTCACCCCACGCGGCGACATCGGTATGCTGTACCGGAGCCGGTATCATGAGCATACTACCCTTCTTAAGAAGGAAGCGCTCATCTAACAGTACGTCCTCAAGAAGCACTCGTGGTCCAGGGTTGACAGCACGGTGACGTAGTGTCTCTTGGAAGGTGCTTAGAAGGATAGGACAAGATTCGCGGATGCCGGCAATGTCTACAGTGTTGACGATGCCTCCTTCATCATTCTCCTCACTGACTAGGGCAGAGACTTCGTGACGAACGTCAGCTAGTACTTGCTCGTCTGAAAAGATGTGGTAGAGGACCCATAGAGAACAGGGGGTAGAATTTCCCAGTACGGCGAAGGTGTTCCCGAGCTCCCCTCGTGCTACATCTTCAAGACTAAGACCAAAAAGCTGCCGATGATGTTCAAAGCGTTTGCGCACGAGCCCAGAGGCTTTTTCGTGCCCGCCCTTGCGCATATAGTCGATCATGGCATTGGCGGCAAGCTCACGTGCACGAACAAGCTTGGGGAAAAGTAATGAAGCAAAAGGAAATATCGACAGAGTCAAAAAGCCAGCCTCAAATGTTCTATTTAAACTATTAGCTTGAATTCGAGGTCTAGTGGAAACTAAGGTTCTTGAAGCATTCGTAAAAAAGAAAAGAAATTGTGCTTACTTCCAGGCTTCGGCAATGACCGGATCCCGGTACGGATTCTGGGGCCCCCAGACAGCTTCCGTTGTGGCTTCGACCATGACTCGACGTGACCACTGCCACAGACCGACTTGCACGGTTCCTTGAGCTCGCAGCTTTTCCATGCCGACTGAAAATACCTCGATTGACCTCCTGTTTATCGCATCGAGGTCCGCTCCAGGTCCCATCACAGGCATGATATACTTGGGCCAGCTAACACTGAAGCCATCCTCACTTGTTAAGTCCTGATGCATTATCTTGACGGCTTCCTTGCTCATCCCAACAAGGTTGCCCGCATCGGCTGCGATAGCAGCAAAGCTGATGGTACGCCATTGCTTCTGCAGAGCGGGGATAAGTTCGGTGGCGTTCACGATGTACATTCGCGAAAATGGCATACGAAGGGTGTAGATTGGAAGCTTGTATGTGTCTCTGTTCAAAGGAATATATCAGTGTCTGGAACAAGAAGCATATTTAGCCGTGCATTAAGATAGCTTATTCAAACACAACGGACGAACCTCAGTCGAAGATAGAAGCGTGACTTCTCTCTGAACATCCCAATCAAGGGACCAAAGAAGGGAATCTCAGCCTCGATAGCAGGTGGTTCCCTGGCATCCTGAGTTAAATGAAGGAGGAAGCGAAGGAAAAAGTAAGTAGCTACTATGCCGCCGAATGCGATAGCCACTGTGGGCGCCATGATGCTTGTAGATTTGAGGATGGAATGATAGTGGAAAGAGGGGATAGGAGGGGAGGGGAAGGGATCTCAATGAGCCCCGATCAATTCAAGTAGGAAGGGCTGCAGCCTTACAAGATTGATCAGGGGTTGATAAAAAAAAACAGTTATAAAGAATCACAAATCACTTAATATTCCCCCTTAATCCTTGCCCACCTCCTAGGTATCTATCCTACTTCAATTTGAGTGAACAGATTTCTTTCAATCTCCTTGGCATTGATCATCATGGATCCTGAATCAGCCAGCGTTATTCTCCCAACAGTCAATGATGGAATATCTGCAACGGCTTTCTATGTAAGTATAATCTTCCAGGAACCTACTAGCAACGTGGACAAGTGTTCTTGAACGACTGACTGGTGGTTTTTCCCAAGGCATTGACATGGATCTTATTTGCCCTGTGTAACATTGCATTCGCTGTCAGGTCCTACATTCGCTATGTCTGCTTCCGTCGACTCCTATTTGAGGACTATGTTATGTTCCTTGCTCTAGCCATGCACAATGCAGAGGCGGTTCTAATCCAGCTTTACGTTCGATACGCATACGATATAGAAGCTCTCGAGAAGGGCGACCTTACCAAGCTCGGGCCAGATTTGAACAAAGGCTTCGTCGCCATTGGAGCCTGCGTCAACATCACTATTGTTGGGGTCTTGCTTGTCAAATTGAACTTTCTACTTTTCTTCCGTCGCCTTGGCACCCACGTACGCAAATTCACCATAATATGGTGGGCAGTTACTTTGTTCACTGTGGCTGCTGCGGCGGCGCAGATTGGAATGCAATTATTCGGATGCTTCTTTGGCGGGCTCAACTACATCTTTAGCGAGCAGTGCACCAATGCAGCCGCCATGCAACGGATTTTCCTCAATGCTATTTTTTCAGCGGCAGTGGATGCCATATCCGACTTCCTCAGTGAGTTCTACCATGTATTGTCTTTTACTATGAAGCCTCACAATCCCGCTCATGGCTAACAGCAGTCGTTTTTAGTCGTCGGACCGGCTTCTCGGGCCCTGTCC